>SJYQ01058639.1:67514-102695 GCA_006410935.1 Redunca redunca
ACCCAGATAATCACGATGGTGTGATCACTCACCTAGAGCCAGACGTCTTGGAATGTGAAGTCAAGTGGGCCTTAGGAAGCTTCACTATGAACAAAGCTAGTGGAGGTGATGGAATTCCAGGGGAGCTATTTCAATCCTGGAAGATGATGCTGTGAAAGTGCTGCACTCAATATGCCAGCAAATTTGGAAAACTCAGCAGTGGCCACAGGACTGGCAAAGGTCAGTTTTCATTCCAATCCCAAAGAAAGGCAATGCCAAAGAATGCCCAAACTACTGCACAATTGCATTCATCCGACATGCTAGTAAAGTAATGCTCAAAATTCTCCAAGCCAGGCTTCAGCAATACGTGAACCGTGAACTTCCAGATGGTCAAGCTGGCTTTAGAAAAGGCAGAGGAACCAGTGATCAAATTGCCAACATCCGCTGGATCATTGAAAAAGCAAGAGAGTTCCAGAAAGACACCTCTTTCTGCTTTATTGACTATGCCAAAGCCTTTGACTGTGTGGATCACAATAAACTGTGGAAAATTCTGAAAGAGATGGGAATACCAGACCACCTGACCTGCCTCTTGAGAAACAGGTCAGGAAGCAACAGTTAGAACTGGGACTGGTTAGAGCAGTTAGAACAACAGACTGGTTCCAAATAGGAGAAGGAGCATGTCAAGGCTGTATATTGTCACCCTGCTTATTTAATTTATATGCAGAGCACATCATGAGAAACGCTGGGCTGGAGGAAGCACAAGCTGGAATCAAGATTGCCGGGAGAAATATCAATAACCTCAGATATGCAGATGACAACACCCTCATGGCAGAAAGTGAAGAGGAACTAAAAAGCCTCTTGATGAAAGTGAAAGAGGAGAGTGAAAATGTTGGCTTAAAGCTCAACATTCAGAAAACTAAGACCATGGCATCCGGTCCCATCACTCATGGCAAATAGATGGGGAAACAGTGGAAACAGTGGCTGACTTTCTTTTTCTGGCCTCCAAAAATCACTGCAGATGGTGACTGCAGCCATGAAATTAGAAGACGCTTACTCCTTGGAAGGAAAGTTATGACCAACCTAGACAGCGTATTAAAAAGCTGAGACATTACTTTGCCAACAAAGGTCCGTCTAGTCAAGGCTATGGTTTTTCCAGTGGTCCTGTATGGATGTGAGAGTCGGATTGTGAAGAAGGCTGAGCACCGAAGAATTGATGCTTTTGAACTGTGGTGTTGGAGAAGACTCTTGAGAGTCCCTTGGACTGCAAGGAGATCCAACCAGCCCATCCTAAAGGAGATCAGTCCTGGGTGTTCATTGGAAGGACTGATGTTGAAGCTGAAACTCCAATACTTTGGCCACCTGATGCAAAGAGCCGACTCGTTGGAAAAGACCCTGATTCTGAGGTGGATTGGGGGCAGGAGGAGAAGGGGACGACAGAGGATGAGATGGTTGGATGGCATCACTGACTGGATGGACGTGGGTTTGGGTGGACTTCAAGAGTTGATGATGGACAGGGAGGCCCGGTGTGCTGTGGTTCATGGGGTCTCAAAGAGCTGGACACGACTGAGCAACTGAAATGAACTGAACTGAATTTGCCTTGATTCATGGACCTAACATTCCAGATTCCTATGCAATATTGCTCTTTGCACCATTGAAACTTGCTTCTATCACCAGCCCCATCCACAAGTGGGTGTTGTTTTTGCTTTGGCTCTATCCCTTCATTCTTTCTGGAGTTATTTCTCCACTGACCTCCAGTAGCATATTGGGCACCTAACGACCTGGGGAGTTCATCTTTCAGTGTCCTATCTTTTTGCCTTCTCATACTGTTCATGGGGTTCTCAAGGCACAAATACTGAAGCGGTCTGGTAATCCCTTCTCCAGTGGACCACATTCTGTCAGACCTCTCCACCATGACCCGACCGTCTTGGGTGGCCCCATACTGCATGGCTTAGTTTATTTGAGTTAGACAAGACTGTGGTCTGTGTGATCAGATTGGCTAGTTGTCTGTGATTGTGATTGGTGGAGGTGGGTTAATAGATGACAGATAAAAGGTAATAGAGGAAAAGTTGACACCAAAAACAGTGCTTTCCTTTTATCATCTCCTAATTTCTTTACCACAGGACAGCCTCAGACATCCATGGGCAGATTTAAAAGCCCATCTTAAAACCTGTGTCCAGGAAGTGTTCACCCTTTTGACTAGGCCAGCACCTCCAAGATCGCCCCTCCTCAAAATTCCTCGGGCACTTCCTATTTACTTATTTGGCACCTGTCAAAATGCCTGGTACTGTCTGTAAGAATGCTTCCATTGGTCCAACCCAACTGGACTATGTTTTAAAAGAGAAAAAAAAGTTTTTCTCACTTTTCCTCCACCTACAATGATGACATCCCAGACTTTCTGGGGCAGATCAGATTTGAAGTATTTCAGCCTGGTGCTCTCTGAATTTTGAAAATTTTAGTATTTAAACTACATCAGCCAAAGAACCTTTTTAATATAGGGCCATAATAAAAATGAAACTATGAGCCATGCCTTGTAGGGCCACCCAAGACAAATGGGTTGTGTTGGAGACTTCTGATAAAATGTGGTCCACTAGAGAAGGAAGTGGCAAACCTCTTCAGCATTCTTGCCTTGAGAATCTCATGAATGATATGAAAAGGCAAAAAGATATGACACCAAAAGATGAACTCCCCAGGTCAGTATGTGCCCAATATGCTACTGGAGAAGAGCAGAGAAAAAGCTCCAGAAGGAATGAAGAGGCTGAGCCAAAGTGGAAACAAAGCCCAGTTGTGGATGTGTCTAGTGGTAAAAGTAAAGTCAGATGCTGTAAAGAACAATATTGCAAAGGACCCTGGAATGTTAGGTCCTTGAATCAAGATAAATTCAGCTCAGTTCCATTCAGTTCAGTTGAGCAGGCATGTCTGACTCTTTGCGACCCCATGGACTGCAGCATGCCAGGCTTCCCTATCCATCACCAACCCCCAGAGACTGCTCAGACTCATGTCCATCAAGTCCACGATGTCATACTACCATCTCATCCTTTGCCGTCCCCTTCTCTTCCTGCCTTCAATCTTTCCCAGCATCAGGGTCTTTTCCAATGAGTCAGTTCTTTGCATCAGGTAGCCAAAGTATTGGAGTTTCAGCTTCAGTATCAGTCCTTCCAATGAATATTCATTACTAATTTCCTCAGGATTGACTCGTGTGATCTATTTGCAGTCCAAGGGACTCTCAAGAGTCTTCTCCAACACTACAGTTCAAAAGCATTGGAAGTGGTCAAACAGGAGATGGCAAAGGTAAACATCAACATTTTAGGAATGAATGAACTATAATGGACCAGAATGGGTGAATTTAATTCAGATGACCATTATATCTACTATCATTGGCAAGACTCCATTACAAGAAATGGAGTAGCTCTCATAGTCAAGAAAAGAGTCTGAAATGTAGTGCTTGGGTGCAATCTCAAAAAACAACAAAATGATCTCTATTCATTTCCAAGGAAAACCATTCAATATCACAGTAATCCAAATCTATGCCCCAACCACAAATGCTGAAGAAGCTGAAGTTGAATGGTTCTATGAAGACCTACAAGACCTTCTAGAACTAACACCAAAAAAAGATGTCTTTTTCATCATAGGGGCCTAGAATGCAAAAGTAAGGTGTCAAGAGCTACCTGGAGTAACAGGCAAGTTTCACCTTGGAGTACAGAATGAAGCAGAGCAAAGGTTAATAGCATTTTGCCAAGACAACCCACTGGTCATAGTAAACACTCTCTTCCAACAACCCATGTGTAGAGATGACTCTACACATGGACATCACCAGATGGTCAATACCAAAACCAGATTGATTACATTCTTTGCAGTTGAAGATAGAGAAGCTCCATATAGTCAGCAAAAACAAGACAGGGAGCTGATTGTGACTCAGATCATGAACTCCTTATTGAAAACTTAGAGTTAAAATGAAGAAAGTAGGGAAAACCACTAGGCCATTCAGGTATGACCTAAATCAAATCCCTTATGATTATACATTGAAAGTGACAAATAGATTCAAGGGGTTAGATCTGATAGACAGAGTTCCTGAAGAACTGTGGATGGAGGTTCGTGACATTGTACAGGAGGCGGTGATCAAAACCATCCCAAAGAAAAAGAAAACAAAAAAGCAAAATGGCTGTCTGAGGAGGCCTTACAAATAGCTGTGAAAGGAAGAGAAGTGAAAGACAAAGGAGAAAAGGAAAGATATACCCATTTGAATGCAGAGTTCCAAAGAATAGCAAGGAGAGACAGGAAAGCCTTCCTCAGCAATCAATGCAAAGAAATAGAGGAAAACAATAGAATAGGAAAGACTAGTGATCACTTCAAGAAAATTAGAGATACCAAGGGAACATTTCATGCAAAGATGGGCTCGATAAAGGGCAGAAATGGTAGGGATCTAACAGAAGCAGAAGATACTAAGAAGAGCCAGTAGGAATACACAGAAGAACTATACAACAAAGATCTTCATGATCCAGATAATCACAATGGTGTGATCACTCACCTAGAGCCAGACATCTTGGAGTGTGAAGTCAAGTGGGCCTGAGGAAGCATCACTACGAACAAAGCTAATGGAGGTGATGGAATTGCAGCTGAACTATTTCAAATCCTAAAAGATGGTGCTGTGAAAGTGTTGCACTCAATATGTCAGCAAATTTGGAAAGCTCAGCAGTGGGCACAGGACTGGAAAAAGTCAGATTTCGTTTCAATCTCAAAGAAGGGCAATACCAAAGAATGTTCAAACTACCACACAATTGCACTCATTTCACATGCTAGCAAAATTCTCCAAGCTAGGCTTCAATAGTATGTGAACCGAGAACATCCAGATGTTCAAGCTGGGTTAGAAAAGGCAGAGGAACCAGAAATCAAGTTGTCAATATCTGTAGTGTCATAGAAGAAGCAAGAGAATTCCAGAAAAACATCTATTTCTGTTTCATTGACTGTGTTAAAGTCTTTGACTGTGTGAATTACAAAAACTGTGGAAAATTCTTAAAGAGATGTGGATACCAGACCACCTTACCTGCCTCCTGAGAAAACTGTATGCAGGTCAAGAAGCAACAGTTAGAATCAGACATGGAACAACGAACTGGTTCCAAATTGGGAAAGAAGTACGTCAAGGATGTATATTGTCATCCTGCTTATTTGACTTATATGCAGAGTACATCATGTTAAGTGCTGGGATGGATGAAGCACAAGCTGGAAACAAGATTGCCAGGAGAAATATCAATAACCTCGTATACGCAGATGACACCACCCTTATGGCAGAGAGTGAAGAGGAACTAAAAAGCCTCTTGATGAAGATGAAAGAGAAGAGTGAAAAACCTGGCTTAAAACTCAACATCAAAAAACTAAGATCATGGCATCTGTCCCCGTCACTTCACAGCAAATAGATGGAGAAACAGTGGAAACAGTGACCGACTTTTTTGGTTTGGCTACGAAATCACTGCAGATGGTGACTGCAGCCATGAAATAAAAAGCCGCTTGCTCCTTGGAAGAAAAGCTGTGACAAACCTAGACTGTAAAAAGCAGAGACATTACTTTACTGACAAAGGTCCCTCTAGTCAAACCTATGGTTTTTCCAGTAGTCGTGTATGGATGTGAAAGTCGTACCATAAAGAAGGCTAAACACTGAAGAATTGATGCTTTTGAACTGTGGTGTTGGAGAAGATTCTTGAGAGTCCTTGGATTGCAAGAAGATCAAACCAGTCAATCCTAAAAGAAATCAGTCCTGAATATTCATTGGACTGATGCTGAAGCTGAAGCTCCAATACTTTGACCACCTGATGTGGGGAACTAACTCATTAGAAAAGACCCTGATGCTGGGAAAGATTGAAGGCGGGAGGAGAAGGGGACAACAGAGGATGAGATGGTTGGGGGGCATCACTGACTCAATGAAAATGAGTTTGAGCAAGCTCCAGGAGATGGTGATGTACAGGGAAGCCTGGTGTGCTACAGTCAGTGGGGTCACAAAGAGTTGGACACGACTGAGCAACTGAACAACAAATAATAAAAATTCCATTTTTGAACTCAGAAAATATGATTCCCATACTCATAAAGTCTACCTAGGTTCTCAGCGTTTTTTTAATCCATTGATTTTTTTTTCTTGATGGATTGAAAGTATCTTGACAAGAGCCCAAGGGCATCTAAGTGGAAAGAGTGATTTAAGGAAGATGATGAAATATGGCAAGTGGAGAAAGTATGATTGACAAGGGTACCATCAGAACTGGGAGAAGATGCTGGGCCTAGATCAGTGACCAATGGAGCATCTAAACAGGGACAATAGCTTGTTTCTCTGCCAACACACACAGCCTGTGCCAGGAATCTGGGCCCTTGCCATAGTGAGAAACTGGAAAATTCTTTAGACGATAAAAGGCCAGAATTCCTTTTAAAGGTTGTGAAGTGAGCACACACAGCTGATTTTATTCCTTCCCAAGCCTCACTAAAACTACAGCAAAGGAATTGTTTACAAAGGCATAAATGCACAAGGACAAAGTCAAAATGGGAAAGGAGAAAATAACAATAAAATTTTGGAAGCTGCAAAGTGGATGGGCAAAGGATAATGAACTTGATAGATCAAGAAATCTAAGTCACTGCTGGTAGTGAGGAAAGATGAAAGGCAACCTGATTTATATCATAGAATCTTCAAAAGGCCTAGAATTGGCAGCACCAGGGATTTCTGGAAGTCAAGGTGGTGGAGTTTTGCATGGTTGTGTACGTGCCCAGTTGCTTCAGTCATGTCTGACTCTCTGTGACCCTATGGACTGCAGCCTGCCAGGCTCCTCTATCCATGGGATTCTCCAGGCAAGAATACTGGAGTGGGTTGCCCTTCTCGCCTCCAAGGGATCTTCTCGACCCAGGAATCAAACTTGTATCTCCTGAGTCTCCTGCATTGTGGGTGGATTCTTTACCTTTGAGCCACTGGGAAAGCCCTAGTGGAGTTACGGGATGGTAAAAATAAGGAGAAGAGGGAAAAAGCTGTTTAAGGAGCAGCAGCTTCTGGATCCCCTCCCCACTTCTGGTACCTGCTCAGCACCAGTCCCCCAGGCTGGCAGAAGACCGGAGGCATATTGCCGGCAGAGGGCGAACCCAAGGGCTTCCTGGCACCATTGAGGGTAGTTTACACAGGGATGCTCATTGCAGATATTTTGAGAGCTTCCCCAACATTATCAGACATCTGACAAGAGCCTCCTAATGTGAAAAACAGAGATCAAAAGAAATGGGGGGAAAATCAACTGAAAAGTAACTAAGGCTATGAAGGGAGAACACTTTATGATGCAAACGCGTTAGAAGGAACAAGGAACACCTATTCTCACCTCCATCGCCCTTTGCTTGCCTGCCTGTCCCTAGGAAGACCAGCTGCACAGCCGTGAATGTCTCAGGGGAGGGGGATCTTGCACAGTTTGTGTCCCATAGTTCCCAAATTCGGCTCTGAGGAACCTGAACTTCTGTGAATCCTTCAAGGTTCATGGTGTGGGGAGCAGGCTGCGGCGGGGGTTGGTGCGGGGAGGGGAAGAGCAGGTGAAACTCTAGCCCCTGCCCAGCTTCAAACAAAACAGCTCTGCTTTTCAAAGTTGTTTCAAAATCTGAAGTTCCCTATAAATTTATGTTTAAAAAGTAGCTCTCCAGTTTAAAAAAAAAAAAGCTGCAAATCACAGATTAAATCCAGGCCCTATTTTTGGAGATAAAGAGACTTAGGAGTTTGTTAGGAGTCAGGCTCCTGCCTAGAGCTAAGAATGGCTATGCAGAGGCTACAGCAGACACATCGGCTGCCAGACTGCCAAGTAGGGGTCCCTAGGGCACAGTCCCTGAGGGCACTCTCTCTCTCTGTCTCTCTCTCTCTGTCTGTCTCTCTCTCTCTCTTTGGAACCAGGCAACCTTCTAGCCTGGGGGCGCCGGATTCCTGTCCCTTCCTCCCTCCTGTGGTTGCTCTGGGGCGGTCCCTCCAGCCCCAGGGTCTGACCGCTCTGCTGCTTTGCCCTCTCCACCAGGGACTTCTCCGCACCCCATGAGACCTATAACCAAGAACCAGCCTGGCTGGTTCTTGAATGTAAGAGACTGCACATACTGGAAAGATAGATAAGAGAGCCATGCCCTGTAAGCTCACTGAGAAATGTCTCTTTTCTAATTGGTGTGGAGTCCCTGGCTGTGGCTCCATCAGGATTCTCATGGGCCAGGATATGTGGACTTCCTCCCGCCCAGGTTCATCTTCCTGATCTCCTTTTTTCTCCCCAAGTTTCCCAGCAGCTCTCTTGAGCAGCCCCCTAGGGGCTGGTGAGATACCTTGGGTCTTTCTGAGGATAAGGCAAACACAGACACCCTTATCTAGACAACTTCGTCCTTCAGAACTTACTCAACTGTGGATATCACCTCTGTAATCCAGCTAGAATCTTCCACATCTAGTGGGGGCTCACACCACAGAAAACCAATGCTAAAGTGAAGGTTTCATGTTGCTCAGAAAGATTGTTGCTGTTACATAAATATAACACACACACACACTCTTCCCTCCTGCCCTGGGTCTCCTCCCAGGATGCCACGTGGCTTCCCTGTGACCTGCCTGCAGAGGCTGGATCATTGGCCATGCTGCCATCCAGTCTCATTCTCACCCATCTGACTCTGAGAAAAGGGAAAAAATGACCTCTTTCGTTAAGTGATTGATGTTCAACAACATCCCCTAAAGCCTGGGCTAAACCCTCTGAGAAACAAGGACTCCTTGATAAGACTCCTGCATGCAAATATCTGACTGTGTCCTCCAACTCACTTTGCACCTCAGTCTGGCAGTCCTCTCTTCCTATCCTCTGCTTTGCTTCTACCTTCTGGAAAAGAAAAACAAAGCACAGCTACTGTTTAAGTCTGACTAGAATTAGAATGTAAGCTCCTTGTTTTAGTCACTCAGTCATGTCCAACTCTTTGTGAACCCATGGTCTGTAGCCTTCCAGGCTCCTCTGTCCATGGAATTTCCCAGGCAAGAATACTGGAATGGGTAGCTATTCCCTTCTCTAGGGGGTCTTCCCGACCCATGGATCAAACCTAGGTCTCCCACATTGCAGGCAGATTTGTTACCATCTGAGCCACCAGGGAAGCCCCTTAAGGGCAGATTTTTGTGTGTTCTACTCATGGCAATATCCCCAGGGCCTATGAGAGGGCCTGGCACAAAGCATATACTCAATCAGAAGGAAGGAAGGAATGAATGAAGGAGAGATGGAGCCAGTCTCTCTCTCTCATTCTCTCCTCCTAAAAGCCTTCCCTGAACTAGGTCTGGCCCATGGTCACAGAGAGATCCAAGTCATGAGGACAGGACACTTAAAGGACAGAGGACCTGCTGCCGAAGTAGAACAAGGAAGGTGAGCAGAGAGCCTCCCCCAAGACCTCGCCAGGCTTCTGTGATTAATGACTCCACCAAAGTGGCTCCCTGTTAAGTCCCAGGACCATTTGCTCAGGGTGAAGGACAATCTGGTGATTTAGAAATGAAATAAAATGACCAGAACCTTCCAGAGAGTCCAGCAGGAGCTGAAGTAAGAGAATCTGAGCCTTCCTCATAAATCATCCACCACTGCAGAGCATGTGGCCTCTGAACTAGAATCCGCTGTGGTCCCACATCGCTGGCATGCTTGACAGCTTCCCCAAGCAGCTGCACAGGACAGGGTTCCCTCCGGTGAACTGGGAGACTGCTCCCCATCAGCCTGCGGGAGACTCCGGAGGACATAGACACAGTGGTGTGGACACAGACACAGACACACAGCTGTCCCCTGCTTCCTTCTCCCAGACCCCACACCAGCCCAGCCACACCAGCAAAGCTCCCCATGAACCCCTCCGAGGCCTTGGGTCCACACTGCAGGGGAGGTTCACAGCATCGCTGGGGGACGGGGGTCTTTGCCCTCCTCACAGGGCCCTGCCACCACCCCACCTCTATTTGCTGTGTGCCTAGGCTATTGTCTCAACCAAACCTCTCCTTTCTTTCTTTTGTTTAAAAATTTAAAGATGATAAAATAGTTTAATTGTGTTAAATTCCTGGGGTTGTATCTTGCAATAACAACCACACCAAAAAAAAAAAAAAAGCTAGCCCAAGGAAGACAGAGTTTTCCTTAGATCATTTGGGGGTGGGCAGGGAATTGGGGTGGGAGTAGGAAGGAGATGGGGAGGCANAAGGAAGACAGGGTTTTCCTTAGATCATTTGGGGGTGGGCAGGGAATTGGGGTGGGAGTAGGAAGGAGATGGGGAGGCAGGTGGGAGGAGCGGACACTGTGCAGAGGGGCAGAGAAAGTTCTGCAGGACACTATTTGCTGAGGAGAGAAGGCAAAGGGATATTCACTAGGTGATGTGTTAGTTTCCCACCGTGGACACTCTCCCAGGAGTGGGCAGGGTCCCAGAAATGGCCTCCAGCCTGTGCCCCTTCGTGTCCTCCCATCTCCCTGACCTCGGAACCCCTCCATCTGCACCCACCCTTACCTGCCACTGGATGTCCCCTAGTGGTGGCTTTTCTACTTTGCAAGTATGGATGACACTAGAAAGCACTTCAAGTGGGACCAGCCAACAACAAGATTATCCATTAAACCATAAGCAGAGGTGTGTTAGGGGCTTCCCGGGTGGCTCCGTGGTATAGAATCCACCTGCCAATCCAGCAGACTCCAGAGACGTGCATTTGATCCCTGAGTAGGGGAGATCCCCTGAAGGAGGACACGGCAACCCACGTCAGTATTCTTGCCGGGAAAATTTTATGGACAGAGGCGCCCAGCAGTCTACAGTCCATAGGGTCACAAAGAGTTGGACACTGAGCACACACGCAAGCAAGAGGTGTGTTGCCAGGCAGCAGCTAAGCACGGAGGACAGAGCGACTGCCAGGCGGGAAGGCGCCACACAGGTTAGGGGTGCGAGCGCTCACAGGCTCAGCGGCCTCTCCAGCATTTCAGCATCGCCTGCAGGGCCACCTTCGGAGGAAGCCGTAGTCCCTTTCCATCCCTTCTCTACAGGCAGCTCCTGGTGCCTCCATACACCAGGCACATCACGTGTGTTGGAAAGACAGAGAGAGGGCATCCATCCCTGCCCTCAGGGGAGCCCATAGCCAAGGAGGGTGGGACACTCCAGGACAACCCGCTAAACCCAAGAGGGAACAAAGTCCATTCTGAGAACACAGGACAGAGAAGTCATTCGTTACTAGTGAATATTTAGGGAACTTCACAGAAGAGGGGACATTTGAGCCTTCATCACAGAGGAGGGGACAAACAACTGATGTCTGAGGGAGGAGAAAGTTTGGCAGGACGTTATGGGCCAAGAGCGAGATGGCAAAGGGATATTCACTAGGTGATGTGTTAGTTTCCCATGGCTGAGGAAACAAATTACCACCAACTCGGGGGCTTAAAACAAGAGAAACTTGTCAGCTCCCAATCCACGAGGCCTCACATCCAGAACCAAGGCGTCAGCAGCACTGGTTCCCTCTGGAGGCTCGGAAGAAGACCAGTCCCAGGCCTCTCTCCAAGCTCCTGGTGGTCGTTGGCCATCCTTGGTCTCCCTTGGCTTATAGAGGCATCGCTCCAATCTCCACCTCCCTCTCCACACTGCCCATCTCCCTGTGTGTCTCTTCTCATCAGGCCACAAGTCTCTGAGTGCAGGGCCCACCCTAACTCCAAGATGACTTCAGATCCTTAACTAATTTACATCTGCAGAGATTATATTCCCAAATGAGGTCACGTTCTGAAGTCCTGGGTGGATATGAATTGGGGGGAGATGCATGTTGACCTACTACAAGTGATAAACAGATGTAAGAGGAAAGAGTTTGGTTTCTAATATGGCAACTCTTATCCAATTATGCAAATCCTTGCTCCACCCACTTAGGCAGGATGGATATTCTTGTGGATCCCAGCTTGACACAGGCCCACAGGCAGAGGTGATGACCCCACATCCCATTGCCCACCTCTTGGGAGGTGACTCATGGACACCACGAGTGGTGAAGGGAAGGCCAGGGTCAAAGCTCCAGGCAAGCCAGTGAATTTAAATTCCTCCCGAAGACCTCAGGTTTCTGTTCATCCAAAGCTCCAACTTCAATTTCAACAATCCTCCAACTTTGCTGAGAAAACAAGCAGTGCTCTCCCAAGTCCCTCCCCTCCACACCTCTCTCCTCACAACTGGGTACAGCGTGTTCTGAACAGAGAGGAGGCTTCAGTGGGGTATGAAATAAATCCACAGGCAAACAGCAGAGGAAGCTGCTGTATTTTTAATATGCAGGCAGCATTTTGGGGATGGTGGAGAAAGTTTTGCCTCTTCATATTGAAAAACCAGTGCTCTGGAAAGGGAGCCAAAGGGAGGAGGAAGATACATATAACTCCCTCCTTTCAGCACAGCCACCTCTTAAAGAAGCAATTGATTAAAGAGAAAATGTGGGGAACCAACGGTTAACACTTGCCAAATATTTTTAAAGCCTTCAAAAATCACTCAAGGTAGATGTTTTTTTTCCCCCCCCAGAACGTGTCTACAAAATCTGTCACCTTAACACCCAGTGCTCAAATGGGGCAGTGTCTTGAAAAATGACTTTGTTGTCTGGATCACTCACAGCGTTGGCCTGACACTGCTTCTATTTTCTGCGTCAGTGTGAAACCTGCTGCAAAAACAGCTGCACCAGGGCTCAGCATAACAGCTGCCAGGAGCCCGGGGGAGAGTGGCCTTTATCCCACAACTAGGTGGCCAGCCTCAGGATAGCTCCCCTCTATCCCCTGCCTCATTTCACCCTGTGACTAGGGGCAGGACAAGGGCTCATTGCATTAGTTGGACAGTGTGAGCTGGAACTGCCTACTGCATAGATACCAAAGCTCAGAATGACAGATCTGGAAGCAGTCTTAGTGAACATCTATTCCAAACTCTTCTTTCTACAGTTGAGAAAACTCGGAAACAAAGAGTGACTCACCCAGAAGCTAATGGGCATCTACCATTTGCTTCGGTGTTCAGCAATTCAGTTCCTTCTTTTGTTCAGGGAATCCCCAGCCTTAGGGGTCTTGGTAGGGGTCAGAGCCCATTTCCCACTATAGTAATCAAGAATGCCAGACAATTACTTCCTATGGTTTTTTCGTTTGGTTGGTTTTTTGGTGTGTTTTGTTGTTGTTGCTGTTTTGTGTCTGGGGGTTTTCCTGGTTTTTTGTTGGGTTTGGGTGGGGGTTTTTTAGAGCCAGGACATAGGCACTTGGCCTAATCTCTTGCCAAACAAATGTTCCTGGCCCACATGATGATATCATTATCAGGGGATAGTGACTCAATGAAAAGGGGAGAGAGGAAGATTTTTCCTCTGAAGTCATGCTTATGGATGTTGTTCTTGGCTGTAAAACCCCTGATTCAATCAGCTAGTCAATAGCCTTCCAATCAATCTTCTCTCTCTAACTTAGCCACAGCCTCTTTCTGTAGCTTGCAAATAAAGACCTTGGCTGATGTCAAAAATGGTACCAAGAGTTGAGCAGAAACAGACAATCCAGAAATTGTCAGGAATCTGGGGCCGTTTTTTTGGCAGAGTCAAGGCTGCATGCAGTGAAAATTCAGCAAATAGTGAGAGACACGACTCTGTCAAAAGCATGGCAAACAGTAGCAAGACCATTAAGTTTTTACCCTTGGTCACTCAGAGTGAAACACCTATTGAAGTCAAGGGTCAGCAGTTGCCACCACAGAACAATATACAGGGCATAAGAAATCCCAGGTGTGTAGGATACAACACTTGCTTCTAGTAGTGGCGGGTGGATTTTTTACAAGAAAAATACAAATTCTTAATTTCTCGACTCAAGACACAAAATGAAAACCAAGGATTTTCCAAGACTGTACTAGCAGAACCTCTTTTTCTCCTATAGCCACAGTGCTGAGATAGACAGAAATCAAACAGGAAGTTTGATCCTGCAGGTTTCTGAATCATAAGATTAGTTGAATTTGCAGCCTTACACTATTGCTTAGGTGAAAATTAGAGCATTGATCATGAAAGACCTGGGAATCAGAGCAGAAATTTATGAGAGAATTCAGATAACTCAGAAAGCATTGAATTTCTCAACACCATTGATTTTTATTTCTCTTGTCGGCCGAGTCGGCCCCTCCTTCTCATGTATTTGTTTCCACATCACTTAAAAACCCCAATGATCTAGCATTGAGGTGGTTACTTTGCAAGGGGAAGCCAATTCCCTTCATGCCAGACCCTTCTATCTCTCATTATCTCCATACCTACAGCTAGAGTTAGAACTCAGCATGTCCCTGCAAGAGTTGGGGTGGGATTGGGGACCTGAAGTTCATACCAGAAGTGCATATGCAATATCTGAAGGGAAAAGCTCATAGATGAAAGTGCATGACCTTGATAAATAATATTAATGGAGACCTGGAGGGAACATACAAGGGAGTAGATCCTGAAGATGCTAGTTCAACAAGGGAAAAGCATAATTTTAGATCAAACTGAGTTTATTGATATGGTGGCATCTGCCAGTGATTCCACATTTTATGTGCTAGCTTGAGCATCTAGAAGGCATTTAAATTGTTTGCTGAGTGGGTTGACAGAAAACTGGATTCATTAGTGCTCTATACAAAATGTAGTCAAGATGTCAGAAATTACAAGGTATAATTTAGAGAAAGTAAATTCAAAGACCAAGACAGAAATTTTGGAGTGTGTTTATCATGACTGCTTAACCATCTCATGACTAGAATATGTCTCCCATACATACCTGCTAAATCGATTCAGTCATATCCAACTTTTTGCAACCCTATGAGCTGTAGACCACCAGGCTCCTCTGTCCAAGGGATTCTCCAGGCAAGAATACTGGAGCAAGTTGCCATTCCCTTCTCCATGGGATCTTCCTGAACCAAGGATCGAACCCACATCTCCCAAGGCTCCTGCATTGCAGGCAGATTCTTTTACTACTCAGCCACCATGAAAGTCCATATGTCTCCCAAAAGGACCCAAAACACAGGTCCTTTGTCAAGACAATGGGAACTAAATTAGTGAGAAAAGCACCAACATCTTTATAGAAAGCTAGACAGGCTGTTAGCTGTCAGCCAAGGATGCTGGTAGAGAAAAACTGTAGTTGGAAATGACCTATAGTTGAAATTTCAATTGGATTGGGGGTGTCACAAGATAACATAGATCGGGCAACAATTTTAATTGCCAGATGCATAGTGAGCTTGGCTAGTCTGACAATTAGGCTGGTCTGACCCATTGGAAACTTTTTGGCAGTTCATGGTGATCCAAAAGAAAAAGAAATGGATGCAATAAGGTCCTTATTTTGATTTGACAAGCCTAGTGAATAGAAGCCTGAGTTATGCCATCATAACTGAGCTGCAGTCTAGAACAGTCTGCATTTCCCACCCAACAACCATTAATTTACCCCCATTCCTCCTTTCTAACTGAAGTCCAGTGAGACTTCTGGGAGGTAATTCCTTACTCCAAAACCAAACTTTAAGGAAGGAGAGTCCTTCGTCTGTTGGACACTTTCTGACTGTGTGTGGCAGGGTGGCAGCCAACTTGCAATCCTGGAGGGAAGCAAAGCAACACACTGAGAAGGGCAGAACAAAGACAGGAAAAGATAAGTCCTTCATGATATTTTTGAGCTGTCAAATTAACCAACCCTAGAATTTCCCTGCATTGAGACTTTTCATTTCAAGAGATACATTTTTTTTTTTTACATTTTCTTAATGATTCCTCCAGTTCAGAGTTTCTGTTATCAAAGCCTGAAACCTCCTAACGATGCAGTGTTCCTCACTCAGTCCCCATATCTGAATCAGTTCACAGATTCAGTTTTCTGGATAGGATTGAGAAGTTGAGTACCCTTAAGTAAGAAACCTACAATTTCACAGCAACTGTAACAAAAATCACTGCAGATGGTGACTGCAACCATGAAATTAAAAGACGCTTATTCCTTGGAAGGAAAGTTATGACCAACCTGGATAGCATATTTAAAAGCACAGACATTACTTTGCCAACAAAGGTCCATCTAGTCAAGGCTATGGTTTCTCCAGTGGTCATGTAGGATGTGAGAGTTGGACTGTGAAGAAAGCTGAGCGCCGAAGAATTGATGCATTTGAACTGTGGTGTGGGAGAAGACTCTTGAGAGTCCCTTGGACTGCAAGGAGATCCAACCAGTCCATTCTGAAGGAGATCAGCCCTGGGATTTCTTTGGAAGGAATGATACTAAAGCTGAAACTCCAGTACTTTGGCCACCTCATGCGAAGAGTTGACTCACTGGAAAAGACTCTGATGCTGGGAGGGATTGGGGGCAGGAGGAGAAGGGGACGACCGAGGATGAGATGGCTGGAAGGCATCACTGACTCAGATGGACATGAGTCTGAGTGAACTCCGGGAGTTGGTGATGGACAGGGAGGCCTGGTGTGCAGCGATTCATGGGGTCACAGAGTCAGACATGACTGAGCGACTGAACTGAACTGAACTGATACCCTGAATCTTTTCCTAGAAGTCCCCAAATTGCCCTGCAACAATTTACCAGAGTGTCTGTGTACTGGGGAAAAGGAAATACCCAGGATCCTTCTTAAAATTATTAGAGACTGGCTTGGCTGTAAGACAATAGCAAAATGTGAAGATCCAGAACATTGTTATAGTGTCAGAATGAGTACTAAAGGAAGACAGGCACAACATGGAGCTTTATCTAAGTCTCCCTCAGGGTAGTGGGACCTCAAGCCCTGTCCTTTGGTCATTTTCCCAGTTACTGAGCATATGACTCAGAGAAGGCAATGGCACCCTACTCCAGTACTCTTGCCTGGAAAATTCCATGGACTGAAGAGCCTGGTGGGCTGCAGTCCATGGGGTCGCTAGGAGTTGGACACCACTGAGCGACTTAACTTTCACTTTTCACTTTCATGCATTGGAGAAGGAAATGGCAACCCACTCCAGTGTTCTTGCCTGGAGAATCCCAGGAGTGGGGGAGCCTGGTGGGCTGCCATCTATGGGGTCGCACAGAGTTGAACACAACTGAAGCAACTTAGCAGCAGCAGCAGCAGTAGGCAGGAAGAGCCAAGTAAAAAACACCTGGAGTTCCCTCCTGTTACCAAAATGGCAAATAAAATGCAAGACTTCCTTCATGCAAGAGTCACAGCGATTCACTATCTACCTCTGCATAACAAGGGTCTTCCTGGTGGCTCAGACAGTAAAGAATCTGCCTGCAAGGAGGGAGACTTGGGTTCAATCCCTGGGTTGGGACGATCCCCTGGAGAAGGCAATGGCAACCCATTCCAGTATTCTTGCCTGGAGAATCCCATGGACAGAGGAGCCTGGAGGGCTATAGTCCATAGGGTTGCAAAGAGTTCCTTGGGCACAGGCTCTTGTCAATCCTCTGTTTAATACGTGCTTAGTCACTCAGTTCATGTCCTACTCCTTGTGACCCCATGAACTATAGTCCTCCAGGCTCCTCTGTCCATGGGATTCTTCAGGCAAGAATACTGGAGTAGGTTGCCACGCCCTCCTCCAAGAGATCCTCCCAACTCAAGGATCAAACCCACATCCCCTGCATTGGCAGCTTGGTTCTTTTCCACTAGCTCCACCCCAGAACCCCCGTCACTCCTCTAATTGCCTGCAATTGTACATTCCAAGTGAGAAAAGGAAGAGCGGTGGGATCCTAACACCCTGCAAAGCCTACCCCAGTCACTGGCATTAGGAGGATTTGCCGCACCTTAGTAGGGCTTCCCAGATGGCGCTGGTGGTAAAGAACCCACCTGTCAATGCAGGAGACATGAGACGTCGGTTTGATCCCTTGGTCAGAAAGATCCCCTGGAGGAGGGCATGGCAAGCCACTCCAGTATTCTTGCCTGGAGAACCCCAATGGACAGAGGAGCCTTGGGGGCTACAGTACATAGGATCGCACAGAGTTGGACATGACTGAAGCGACTTAGCACGCATGCCCCACCTATTTAGGGGAGCGTCCCATCTTCAGGGCACCGAGAAAGCAAGACCTTGGCAAGTTGAGTTGGAATTGTCACGTTTTCTTCTGCAAGTAATTCATAGTCTCCTGATAGTCTATTTTTTCTACATAGACTGGACAATGGAAGGAAAACATTACCACCTACATTATATTTAGCAATATGATTTTAAGCCTTCTCCACCATCTATGCTTCCTTCTCTGAACTCAGGCTTTCAGGACAGGTGAATTTACATGTAATCCAACTCTGCGCTTACATTGCTTGGTGACCTTAGGCAAGTCACTTAGTCTCTGTGAGCTTCAGCATACTTATCTGTACAATGGGGTTGACTCTACCTTACAGGGGAGTTGTGAGGATTCAATTAGATAATGTACGCGTTAACACCTCCCCTCCCTGCTCCCAAGGGAAAGCCTCTGGACCTTCCATCTTGCCTGTCTCAAATGTACATTCCAATCCTCCCGATCCATACACATCCCTTCCTTTGTTTAGAATATTCCCACAAGACCTGCCTTTTAGAATGCTGCTCCTTAACAGATTCCTTGCCCTCCATGACTCCTGTGCCCAGTATCCCCATCACCCTCCTGCTCTCAGCTTATACTCACTCCTCTAGTATTCAGCATCCTTCCTTCATTCCCTCTATATGGGTTCTGTGTTGAATCTTCCCCCTTGGAAACCACCATATGGCTACTCCCCAGTGCAGAGGAGGAGGGAAAGGATGAGCTTCTTGAGTCTGCTTGGAGGCAGCACCCTAAACATGAGAGAGCACCTAAACTCTGAGACACGGCTGCAGCCTGTATCCCCATGCCTCTCCAAGTTCACTTGTGTCAAAACCTCACAAGAACTCCAGCCTGTGGAAGGAGATATTTTGCCTGCTTCTTCTCAACAAGGCCTTATTCCACGGCTCCAGCTGCTTTCTTTGATCTGAGCTGACCCTCTCCTCAGTCTATGGGTAATCTTGCTGCTGCTGCTGCTGCTGCTAAGTTGCTTCAGTCGTGTCCGACTCTGTGTGACCCTATAGATGGAAGCCCACCAGATTCCCCTGTCCCTGGGATTCTCCAGGCAAGAACACTGGACTGGGTTGCCATTTCCTTCTCCAATGCGTGAAAGTGAAGTCGCTCAGTCGTGTCTGACTCTTCACGACCCCATGGACTGCAGCCTTCCAGGCTCCTCTGTCCATGGAATTTTCCAGGCGAGAGTACTGGAGTGGGGTGCCATTGCCTTCTCCATGGGTAATCTTAGCCTCCATTAAATTCCACTCCTGATCCCTCTGGAGCCATGTTAATTAAGCACAAAATCGTCACCATGTTCTCAGTCCACCCTCCTTCACAGGCTGGTCACCATGTTCTCAGTCCACCCTCCTTCACAGGCTGTATGACCCAAGAGCCTTTCCCATGTGCCAATAAGCTTTGTTCTGCCCTATTTAGATGTTTTTAACTGTGTGTTGGCCAGGGCCCAGACATAGTCTCCTCCGACCCTCCCCATCCATAGCAGAGATGGTTTCTCAGTACCTTTCAATCATCTCTTTAGCATGGAAACAATAAAATGATGTGTTGCACACAACAATGTGCAAAGGATTCATTCATTCATTAACAAATGTTTTTGAGTAAGATCTCCTATATGCCAGGTAGCTTTGTTGTTGCTGGGAATATAGCAATGAGTCATAAGAGCAAGCCTCTGATCTCATAAAAATTACATCCTAGTATGGTCTTAGTAAGACCAGTGACTTTCAGCTTCAGCTGTACCTTAGAAATATCTGGAGAATTAAAATTTTCTAATATCCTCACTGTATACACAGACCAATTAAACAAGAATTTCTAGTATTTTTTTTTAAAGATCTCCAAATGATTTCTATGTAGAGCTTCAGATATTTTCTGATGCCTCAGATGATAAATCATAAGCCCTTTAAGTAGTCTGGGATGTAGATTGTCAAAAGTGACTTTCACCTTAGCTTCATTAATAGAATCTCTGCAAGGTGGAAGGGGACTTCCCTGGTATGCTTTGTTCTTACCAGCACAAACCTGTGATGCCTTAACAGGCAAGTGGACAAGCCATTGAGAGGCCAGGCTGATCCTGAAATTCTGTCATATTAATTAAAAAAAAAAAACAAAACTGAGAAGGTGTCACCTGAAAAAGAGAAGATTCTGAATGTAGGTAAAGACTTTCTCCAAATATTAAAAAGCTTGTTCTGTGGTTGAGGGCCCAGATCTGTTCCACCTGTGGGCAGGTGACTACAGGAAGGCAGATTTAAGTTCAGTGCAAGCCACAACTCTCGATAATCATAATCGTCCTAAGATGTAAGGATCTCTTGTACCCGACTGCAAGGTTCCCACCACAGGAGGCTGTTCAACATGGCCTGCACAACTGCACAATGGGTATTGTAGAGGGAAACTGGCACTGAGTTACGCACTGACCTCTCTGTCAGTAAGAACGGCCTGTGACTTATGGAATTTGGAGAAGACAGGTGGGTAGCCAACACAGTGACTGAATATTCCAGAAACTACATACCTGGGTGGTCATTGAAGGATGTATGTAGGGAAGTCTTCTCCCTGACACATCCATCCCAAGCGGACATTGGGTTAGACATATTTTAGGCTCCTTTTCATCCCTAGATTCTACAGCAGTAGGTATCAGGGCCATTTTTCAGGCGTGAGCCTCAAGACATAGTATCAAAAAAGGAGATGAAGGAGGAGAGGAAGAAGGAGAAGAAGAAGGGGGAGGAGGAATAGAGGAGGAAGAGAAGAAGGAAGTGGAAGAGAAAGAGGAGGAGAAGGGGAATCATATGCTGCTAAGAACAAGGGCCGGAGCCAGACTGCCAGAGTTCAATTCCTGGCTCCACCTCTTACTACCAATGGGACTTGGACAAGCTGATTTCTCACTGCCTCAATTTCTTCACCTGTACAATGAGGCAAATAAAATTATCTGCAGAGAGTCTTTATGAGGATGAATGAATTAATCCTCCGTGTGTAAAGAGCTTGAAAGAGTGCCTAGCACAGAGCACTTGCCCAATATGGTGAGCTATTATCATGTTAGGAAGGATTGGTGAAAACAGAAAATTATTTTGTCATTTGTCCCTATAGTAAGTCACTGTCATTTGTCCCTAAAGAGGCACCCAGTTTGACCCTCAAAAAGGGCTCCTCATCATACCTGATAAGTACTGTATTTACCCAGAAACAATCAGAGAAAATGGAAAAGGGCATGTCTATTGACAGTTGCTGCTCATCATGAGCCGGCCTGGAGCAAGCACACAAGCGCACCCACCTCTGTGCACACACACATATGCACATGCTGTTGTTGTTGTTCAGTCCCTAAATTGTGTCTGACTCTTTGCGACCCTGTGGAATGCAGTACACCAGGCTTCCCTGCCCTTCACCATCTCCTGGAGTTTGCTCAAACTCAAGTTCATTGAGTCAGTGATGCCATCCAATCATCTCATCCTCTGTTGTCCCCTTCTCCTCCTTCCCTCAGTCTTTCCCAGCATCAGGGGCTTTTCCAATGAGTCAGCTGTTCGCATCAGGTGGACAAAGTATCTGAACTTCACCCTCAGCATCAGCTTCAGCATCATGTATGCAAACACACAAAATCTGCTATATAGAAATTCTTAAAATTCTCTCTCTTCTTCTGATCACTCCCCATTGTGAGTGAAAGTCACTCAGTCACGTCTGACTCTTTACAACCTCATGGACTATACAGTCCATGGAATTCTCCAGGTCAGAATACTGGAGTGGGTAACCTTTACCTTCTCCAGGGGATCTTCCCAACCCTGGGATCAAACCCAGGTCTCCCCGATTGCAGATGAATTCCTGAGCCACCAGGAAAGCCACTCCCCCTTGTCTCCCCTCTATCAAAAATAGAGGGGTGGAATATACCACTCCTTAAGGAAGAGATCAAACCATTGTCCCTGGAGATGTGAGGAAAGCATTTCAATTTCTGAAGAAGCTCTCCTTGAGAGGCTCAGGTCCTCTCTTATCTGAAGGGCCTGCAGGCTCTGAGAGGCAAGCAAAGCAGCTGGCCTTGAACATGTACATCACTCCTGGATGAGCAGAATATCTGTAGGAGCTTGGACCACTGCTGTTACCATCCTGTAGAAAAAAAACTGCCCAGAGTACAAGTTCCCATTCTGACAAAGGGCCTGAACCTGCCAGTTCAGTCCCTCTTGCTCTCTTCTGTTGTTCAAACATGATGAGGCGCCTTCGGCGAATGAGAAATTTGTCCTCAGGACCAATCAGGGTCTGGAAATAGGAGCTTCTTAAATTGATGGTAAAGCTCTAAGGAGTATGTTCTTAAAATCAGGCACCTCCTTCTCCTCAGCAAAGCCTGGGTCTGACTCTTGGACCCAGGAACTCCCTATCCAAGGAAAATTGGAAGGGAAGGAGCTTCAGGAGTTCTTCCTTGGAGTCCTGCCTGATGGTCTAATTGTTAAGACTCCCAGCTTCCACTGCAGGGGGCACTTGTTCAATCCTTGGTTGGGTAACTACCATCCCACATGCCTCACAGTACAACCAAGGGAAAAGAAAAATAAAAGAGTTCTTTCTGACCCAAAAGTTGACTTGAAAACAGCTCTGGCCTTTAAGGAGCATGGTAGCAAGAGGAAAAGCTGGCTCTGGGGTCTCATCACATCCAGTCCTCCCACAGGAAACAGAGTGTGAGAGATAGTGTAAGTGATGGCATGACTCGACTTTGAGAGGTCTTGGTTCTGGTGCCAGTTCTGTTAACTACTGATTAACTAGTTGGCCTTGAGCAAGTGTCATCCCCCCTCTGCATACAACTTCCTTTTCAATAAAATTAAGTACTAGTCGCTCAGTCATGTTTGACTCTTTGTGACCCCATGGACCACAGCCCGCCAGGCTCCTCCATCCATGGGATTTTCGAGGCATGAATACTGGAATGGGTTGCCACTTCCTTCTCCAGGGGCTTTTCCCAACTCAGGGACTGAACCCAGGTCTCCTGCATCGGCAAGCAGATCTTTTTACCATCTGAGCCACCAGGGAAGCCCCATAAAATTAATGGATGAACTAAATAAAAAATGTCTGAGGAGTCCTCTAGATTTGATTGTCTAGGATTCTAAGAGATTAAGAGCAATTGGCCACCCAACTGGCCAAGAGCACCCATGGGCACAAGGAGGGGGCCAGAGGGTGTCCTGCCTGAGCAGAAGTGTTTATTCAGAGTCAGGCTCCTTCTCACTCTCCAGGCCATGGGGTGTCAAGCCACTTGCCTGGTAAGTAAGTGAAGAGGAATGAGTAGCTAAAGACTCCTCTGCCCCTTTCATGTATCTGCAAAGACATGGCAGAGCAATTCTCAGCCTCTGGGAATTCTGCCCTGGGCCTAGTGGATAGAGTGAACCAATGAGGGACCCCACAGGCCCCAAGGCTGAGCTTGGTTCCAATTTGAAGCTGTCACAACTACAGCTTGAATTCTGAGCATCCCTGGTCTCACGGGGTTTATAGCTCCTCCTGGCTGCCTGAGAAATTATTCACTTGGATAAACCCGAATTAGACTTAGGAAAGGAGCACATTTCTCTTAGCCTCTCAGATGTCTAGCGCGTTTCTCCATTGCCCCACATTCCACATGCACCCTCCTCTCTCCCCCAACCTCCTCAGGTCACAGCCTTGGAAAATTCTCAGGATGCAGTCATTTCCAGAGTTTTGTCAGACACATATGAGGACGTAATAAAATCTAGCAGTTGTTTGAGATCCAGTCATGGGGAGGGATGGTTTGCATGGAAAAAAAGAAACCCCTGGGCCTTGCAAGAATAATGCCAGACTTCCTGGCCCTGTAAAGACTCAGTGAAGGCACTGGGAAACCTAAGTTTCTACCTCCCTGCTGCACCTGCTCCTAGTGACCTAAACCCCCTTCCTATACACACTCTAAATAACAAAAGCACAGAACTAGTTGTCAGATTCAAAGGGATTCTCCACTGGCCATGTCTACACACATTCTTGTTCCCTGCCCATGCCTGATTGGTCTAAGAGTGGAGACACCTGACCTAATCTGGGCCAATCAGCTTCTTCCTCCCAGGAAGATGAAGACTTGAGCACACAGAGACCAGGCAGTTGGAACTCACGGCACTCATTGCCTAGAGACAGGATTCAGGAGGATCTACTAGTGAGGACCCTGGAGTTGCCCTGGTTGTTCAGGATTCCCTTTGATTCAGTGAACAGTCTTAGTGGCCTTCATCTTGGACTGCCTGGAGTCAATTCAGTTGTTTGCCTCCAAAGACATTTAATTGGTAAAAGTCCCCTTATAAACCATCCTTCCCCCACCTCAGTGCACACTCTTGCAATTACCTTTTTCTCTTTGCCCAGAGCTTTCCCTAAACCTGAAGTTCTGTGGTATCCTGGACTGGTCCCACCTTCCCCTTCCCATCCCTCTCCACTGGGCTAACACCCACACTTCCCTCAGGCCCCACGTGAAACATCAACACCTCCAGTAAGCCTTCCCTGACCATCACCCCCTGCACCCCTTGTCTGGGTTAAATGCCCCCTGCAATGTGTTCCCACAGCACCAAGTACTCCTTTTGTGTTAAGTGCTTATCTGCTTCTTATAAGACTGTTTCTCCTGAGCTGTTTGCTGTTGTGTCTCCAGCACACAGAACTTGTCTAGGACATGCGTAAGCACTTTGTAATTTTTGTAGAATGAACAAATGAATGAATGAAGACATATACTTGTCTTCTTTCCTCCTACTCACAGTAAAATAATAGAAATTAATTACGTGGGCCAAATTATTATTCATCTCAGAATGCAATCAGCCAGTCAACAAATTAGTACTAATTGAGGTACCAAAAACTGTATTAGGCAGTATGCAGCTGGAATAAGTTGTGCCTGGAATAAGGCACAAATCTAGGCAAATGAAAGGGAGGTGTGGTTTCTCATGAGAAATGTAATGTATACTAGTGGACCTTAAGTTCTATTTTGCCCAGTCAGAAGCACTCCGTGCCTCTATTTTCTGTATCTTAAAAATAGACGTGTAAAAATTACCATTAATGATTTGCTGGGTTTGCAACAGTCTCCTGAATCAATGGGCAGGAACTTCCAGAAGAGTGCTGGATCCAAACAAGGAAGAAACCTTTGGGAACAATGCCACATTCAGGCTGACTAGTGCTTTGAACCCCTCCTCATGTCATCTCGGGCTCCTGCATGGCTGGGAAGAGGTGCGGCACAAGACTGTGGGCAGAGGCCACAGGCAGGTGGGTAGAAGGGCCTGTTGCTGTACTCCCTGCTGCTCTGCAGGTGTGAGATGAGAGAGGGGGACCGCTCCCCTGCCCCTAGGCTAGCAATTACAGAACCCAAATTGTCTCCTGCAAGAGGCATTGTCGTCTCCATGTCATTTCAGCATAAAATAAATTGCACTGCCCATCAGCCTTCTGGAAGCCAGCACTTGCTGGCAGCTTCTACCGGCTCCCAGAAAGAGCCTCCTCAGACGTGATGACAAGTCAGCCAGCTGCAGCCAGAGCTAGGAGTGACCCTTCAGGCCCAGGGAGCACGGTTCTGTCATGTGAGGACCCAGTGCGTGCCTGAAAGGGCACCGCTTCAGCCTGGTACTAGAGACAGCTCCTTCAGGCTGCTCTCCTATTTGTTAAGTCCTGAAGCGACTTAGCAGCAGCAGCAGAGAGGAGGATCAAGAATACAGAGATAGAGGGTAACATGTCATCAATGTGAACCCTCCTCTCCACCCTCAGTCTGCCCTCCTGGAAGCTGGAAGGTATCTCTCCTTTCTCTGAAAAATGGAAAACGGTCAGCATGTGTTGCCTGTTATGTATCCTACACTTTGCATGCATTATCACATTTATCTGTCACATCAATTCTATTATCATCCTCACTTTATAGATGAGAAATTGTGGTTTAGGTGGTTTGCCCAAAGTCATAGAACATCTAAACTGAAGAGCCAGAACTTGAATCCAGAACCACCAGGTCTAAACATCTATGCCCTTAATTACTGTGCCAAACTTTCTCTTCAGCTCCAAGGGGTGAGCCAGGAAGGATTCATCTTTCCTCCAGTCACCATCACCATCCCAGGTAAGTTTATAGTCTAAACAGTGGCAGATGTACTGTGCTGCCAATGAAGTCATACGCATCAAAGCCCCTCACCTCTCAGACCCCTTAGAGGTTCTAGGAGATGCCCTGGCAATGTGTTCCCATGATCTTAGGTTTAATCAAAATTAAAATAGTTTAACCAAAGTAAGATATTTTAACCAAAATTGGTTAACATGATGATTTCTTTCCATCCCAGACTCCTTCCACCACACATCCCTCAAATCAGTGATGCTAGAGGGGCCATGGACATTTAGGGGTCCCGTTCAGGGAAAGTTGTATTGGGGAAGCTTTTCATTCAGTTCAGTTTTGCTGATAGTTAAGTTATTGCTTAGAAAAGATGTGGAAGGACACTTTGCATCCACTGGGCCACATCGCCGGGCACCATGACACAGGTACCAGGCCCAAGATGGCTCTCATGCGGAACTTATCACAATTCCAAAGTTGCAGAGCACAAATCCGAAGCAGTATCTGGAAAACAAATACATCTGTATGCAGAATCACATGTTTTATGAATCACAACTATCAACAATGTAAAGCAAATTTTGATCACTGTGCCAGAAGACAGACTCTTCTCTCTACTCTCTCTTTAGAAAATAAATTTCAAAACTGTTATCATAGGAAGAAGCATCAACCAGCAGGCCACCACACACTGCAGGGGGGGAAAGTGCTACAGAGGTGTGCCGGTCAGCTAATTCACTTTTCAATTCTATTATTTTTCTGGCTTTTGCAATGTTTGTGGTATTGTCAGCTTTAAATATATATAATTTATTCTGATCTATTTTCTCATCTAAAATAAATCTTTGATTTTACTTTGAATTCTGTACTTATAGTTTTATTTTCTTCTCCTTAAATAACCTCATTAATTAATAAGTTTTAGAATCCCCCAAATTTGAATCTATTCCTGAATTTCCATAAAGACAACACTCTTGTATGCAAACACAACCTCAAGGGCTCTGCGTCTCCTTCCATCCAGCTAGGGCCAACCCCCCAGGCCATTATGTGGGAATTCTGGGGCCATGGTTGCAGTTTCTCATACTTCAGTCATGGCACACGGCACTGTTTACTTTTTTATGTTCCTGTGTTATCTCTTTTCAGCAATCACCTTGGGGCCTTACATGGAGTCGACACTCAAGAATGAGAATCAGGAGGTGAAGAGTAGAGCAGGTAGAGAGGCAATGAGGAGTCCTTAGGCCCCGGGTCTGCATGCTTGTATCGACAGGTACATCTCTGATGTTTATCTTCTGTAAACTCAAATCGTACAGGCAAAAGCTCTTTGCCTGTATCCCAGCGCCTAACTCTTTTTGTCTCTTTGATTCCTTCTCTCTATCTGTCTATCATTCTGTCTCTGGCCCTGATGGTAATAGAGCTAATACTGTAGACATGGGAACATGGGAGACAAACACAGCATGAATCTTCCCATCCCAGGCAGAAAGTCAAGGAGAGGGACCTGCAGAGAGGCACCAGGCCAAGGAGAGGATAAATCTGACCTAGGCCATGGATGTCTTGCCATCAACATGGTTTGAACCAGAAGTAATCTGATAGGCCAATGTTTCCTGAAAGTAGGGTCCATCTCATCGGTGACAGCTTAAGAGGAAGGTCTTCCATGGAGAGAAATTGAGCCATCAAATCCATCTTAAAGATCACAAGGTTTGGACCCCACCCAGGACCCCACTGGAAGACCCCACTGAGTCTTCCAGCCAACTAGATGGGAATGAAAAACGAAAAGTATTCAAAGCACACAATTACTGTCTGGCTAAATTAATTGTTGGATGCATCTAAATGGATTAGACATTTTAATTAGCAGAGTCTGGTTGTTTGCCGAAATTGAATTTTTGGCATGTGGGTGTTATATGCACATGTGTGTTTATTCCAGCAAAGCCCAGGCTGGAGCAAATCTGCAATGACTGCTTTCTCCACAGATGAAAGGATCAGGCAGCCTGGAAGGAAGCAGCCTCCTCTCCATAGGTTTCCAGTCCCAAGCTGGGAGGAAGACCACGGCATCCTCACCTGGCCTCCTCAAGGGGCTCATGCAGCTGGAGGATACATCTGTGGGCTTAAAGGCCTGCTGCCGGAGGAAAGATGGGGAAGGCTGTGATAGAAGAATGTTGACCTCAAAGTTTTCCTTTGCCAGAAGTGGAAATGGTGAGTCTCCCAAATTGGCCTGTAGAATGCTGCCCCCAGGGGGCAGCAGAGCACCAACCCTAGGGAAGCAGGCTGCCCAGATACTCCATTTTGGCCAGAAACGTGCTCTAGATAAACCAGTGGCAGGAAGAAGAGCGATTTGAATAGGGAGAACAAAAATATGAATTTTCCTGGGACCTCGGGAGGCCAGTGCCAACTGAGACAGGAAGAAGAGCCAGACGGGTACAGGAAGAGGAAGGCTGGAACAAACAAGGGCTAGAAACAGGCTGGCATCAGTCTCAGAAGAGAAAAAAAAAATTGCACTCTTCAAAGCAAGGATCAGAATCCCAGAGCAGATCCAACTAAGTGCAAGACCTGCAGGCTGGACAGAATCAAGGGAGGACCAGCCAGACAACTACCCTAGATGCCATCTATAAAGAGAGTTAAAATATCCCTGGAGGGGGACTTTCCTGATGGTCCAGTGGATGGGACTTCTCCTCTCAATGCAGTCAATGCAGATGCGATTCCTGGTCTGAGGGCTAAGATCCCACATGCCTTGCAGTCAAACACCAAGACATAAAACAGAAGCAATAATGTAACAAATTCAATAAAGACTTTAAAAATGGTGCATATCGAAAAATAAAAATATCCCTGGAGATGTAAGAAGCCACAGAGAATGTGTTTGCCAGAACCACCCCAGCCCCCCACCCTACCCCCAGAAGAGAGGGTAGCACTTTGCTGAGCCTCACTGGGACTGGGAGATGGGCAACGGTTAGACGATAAGAAGAAACCTCAGAGATAAAGCCATCAAAGGAAGGGCATGTCCCAGTTCTACTCGCTAGANCGCCCCGCCCCCGCTGAACTTGCCTATAAAAAATTGCACCAACTGAAAAGGAATCCAAACATGATCTTGCTAAAGGAACCCTGTCTGGGTCTGGCCCTGCTTATCACAGCTGTGTCCATACAGTCCTAGCTGCACTCCATCCTCCCATGCTTGCCCCACTGACTTGCTCAAGGCCTGAAGCAGTGGGGTCACAGCAGGGTGCAAGCCTCTTTTCAAAAATCTGAATGAAACTGCTCCTCTGCCTGGCCCTCATTGGGCTGGGGAGAGCACCTCCAACTTGGAGGCAGAGCAGAAGAAGGCTTTGAATCTTTGATTCATTTCACTGCAGAGCTTACAATTGAGTTTGAAGAGCAACTCTTCACGCCTCTCATAAGGTTTGTTTCACATCTGTTATGAAATGACGACAATAACGCTGCTCACGGTTATGTGGTTGATGGAGCAGAAGCAATGAGATTGTCGCTGGGCAGGGAGGAAATAACCTCATTTGCTTTGTCTTTTTGATCATGGGAGCAGATAGGAAAATGGGATTTCATGCAGCTTATTTCTTTTTATGCCGCAACTGATGATAATGGCTATTTAACATTTTCTGAGTACCCACAAAGTTTCAAAGCAACAAGGAACCTCTCCCCCCAGCTTAGAAACTGGATTCAGCAAATAAACAACCAGTTTCAGAAAAGGGGAAGCTCCCAAAGTCATTTCATCCAGGACACGTCCTTCCGCATGGTATATGCATAGAATATTCCAGAATGTTCTAGAGGAATAGGGCCAAGTCGGCCATTTCTCCCACTGGACATTTTGGAACAGGGCTGGCACTTAGTGGATTCTCTCTTTAGTGTCAGTCCCACTCTGCACTTCCTCACTCCCCCTACACACAGACCCCTGTCACTTTCAAGTCATTTCATCTGGGTTTTTTGTTTTGTTTTGTGCTTTGTTTTTGTTTTTTGACTGCACTGGGTCTTCTTTGTGAGCATGGGCTTTTCTCTAGTTGCAGAGCCCATGGGCTCTCTAGCTGTGCTGAGCAGGCTTAGCTGCCCTGCGGCATGTGGGGTCTTAGCTCCTGACCAGGGATAGAACCTGAGTCTCCTTCATTGAAAGGTAGTTTCTTAACCACCGGGCCATGAGGGAAGTCCCTTAGCCCATTTCATCTTGATATTTGGAGGAGGAGTGGGGAGTGGTACTTGGCAGCTATGGCTGTAAGATCTGACCTTGTCAAACTAGAAGAATCGACATGCTCTTCTGCCACCACCACCCTACTAACCCTTCACTCCAAATCCCACCAAGATCCTCCTGTAAGGAGGAAGGGCACGGACAAACTCGTTGCACCTGATTAAACACTCTCTTCCCTAGCCTCAGTGTCCTCATCTGTAAAACGCCAAGGTTAGATGAGATAGTGTTCACAGCCTCTTATCACTCAGATGTCAAACCCACTCTCAAAGGAAAGTCTAATGAGAAGGCGTCATTAGGACCCAGGATGTGGCCACACTGAGGGGGAGGCCAGTGCAGCTGTGTCATGGGTTATGGGAGGGCAAGGAAGGAGAGAAGGAAGAGAGGGAAGGCTCAGAAAACTATTTTAAAAAGAGGCGTTAGAGTGTGTGAGATTATTTCTTCCGAGTCCTCAACTGAAGCGACTTAAAAGGCAGAGCCTGAGTGCCTTGGGCAGGGAAAGCTCCATGATAGGAGCCATCCAGCTGGAGGCTGGGGCTTCAGCGAGCACAGGGAACTCCACAGGTCGCAGCAGAGCCCTGCCCTGGGAAGCTGTTTGGCAGGCCCACGAGGGGGCAGAGCCACCTGGATACAGGCTCCGTCAGCTCCAGGAGCTTTGGTGGGCTCAGCCCTCAAGGTTCCTATCCAGCTCAAGCCTCCACCATCCATTCTACTCTAAGAATCTGTAGTGAGACACGGGGACTTTCCTCTCTGGTGCCAGGAGACACGACGACAATCCGGCAGCCTCTAAAAGCACTCAAGTCAGGCAACGGCATCAGGAGGGAGACGGACGATGTGGTGCATGTGGGAGGCTTTATGGAGTGGTGGTAATAACCCCTCCATCTCCACAGAGCTTCCCAGTTTATGAAGCCCTCTCCCATCCATTATCTCATTTGAGCCTCCCGAAGCTCTAAGAAGCAGGCAGATTGGCTGTTACCGTCTTCTGTTTTATAGGTTAAAAAAAAACAACTGCAGTATAGATGAGTTAGGGGACCTGCCCAAGGTCACACAGGCAGCTTGGAACAGAGTAGGACAATTCCAGCCACTCAGGAGACGGAAGGCCAGTCTGGCAGGCGGACAGCCCCATGCCTGCTCTGTCTCAGGCCGGGCCATTTGCCTCCTATGAGTGTCACTGTTTTTATCTGCAAAACGAAAATAACAACGTGGGCAGTTGAGGCAGATGGTATGTGTAGAGGGTCCAAGCCTGAGTAGACAAAGCAACTTATCTACTCTTTACTTCTACTAGCTTTTAAAAATCTCTTTTCCTTATAGGAATAGGGAATTAAGAGGGAGAAACTATTATTTAAAAAAAAAAAAAAAACAAATAAGCTATAAAATAAATAATTACAAGACACATTTTATAGCACAGGGAATATAGGCACTATTTCATAGTAATGAATATACCATAGTATGAATAGACTATAGACTATAACCTTTAAAAACTGAATCGCTGTATTGTACACCTGAAACTCATACAATAGTGTACATCAACCATACTTCCATTTATAAAAAGAAAAAAGACTGGGACTTCCCTGGTAGTCCAGCAGGTAAGACTCCAGGTTCCCAGTGGAAGAAGCCTGAGTTCAATCCCTAATTGGGGAAGTAGATTAGATCCCATATGCCACAAATGAAGAGTTGGCATGCCGTAACTAAAGATCCTTCATGCCGCAACTGAGACCCAGGGTGGCCAAAAAAATAAGGAAATAAAAACAAATAAACATTTTTAAAAATAAAATACTTTTTATGTATTTTTTAAAATAAAAAAAATTTTTTTTAATATACACCTCATTGGTGGGGTGGGGTGGGGAAGTGGGTTCAAGAAGACATAGTTTCAAATCCTTGTGATCATCGCACAATTTACTAGAGTCTCTGGCAGTTTCCTCTTCTAGAAAGGGGAGACCACAATACCCATCTTATGGGGTTTTCAAAAGTTAAGTGAGAAAACATATAATGCATTGGTCTTAACAAATGCAGTTTTCCCTTTTCCCCCCTTCTTTCTACTACAGCACAAGGCAGCCACCTTCACAGAGCCTGACAACAAATCCCAGAACACAAGGGAGTTTCCAAGCCCTTGCTGCTCTCTCCATGGTGAAAATACTAATTATTGTTGTTATTTTTACTTTCCCAGTGTTGACTCTGGCTCAAGTGTTGACTCTGTGTTCAGTGCTATACCTGCATGATATCATTAAGTCCTTACAACTGTTCCAAACTATTAGCCCCATTTCTTTGGATGAGATAACTGAGACACAGGAATTCAGGACCGTGACCAAGTCTTTACAGTTAATAATGACAGAGCTGAGACTGAACTCCAAACCCAGAGCTCTTCACCTAACTAACCTCTGGCTACCATAGGCCTGCTGCCCCAGGCTGGGGATAGCGGGGCGGGGCAGGGCGGGGCTCTTTTCTGCACCGCAGTCACATGGTCCCATGAGGAAGGGGCACTGAGTGCATTGAGAAACACCCTAGCCCAATTTGTAAGGCCACATTTAATCATTTATGCAAATACCAGGATTCTACTTGCCAAAAAGGATCCAGGTTGAATATCATTTGAGAAGCTGGAAAATGTGGATGATCCTGGAAAGCCGATTAGCACATAAAGGAATATTATCTTCTGCCCGAAAAGCCAGGCAGGCACTGAAAATATTAACAATATTTGCTCTGTGTGAAAACTATTCAATTTTAGAGAATCACCCAGTGGGTTTCAGAGCAAGAATGAATATGAGGGACTTCCCTGGTGGTCCAGTGGCCAAGATTCTGTGCTTCCAATGCAGAGGGCCCAGGGTTCAATCCCTGGCCAGGGAACTAGATGTCACATGCCACAACTAAAGACCCCGCATGCCACATTGAAGATCAAAGACCCTGCATACCTCAACTAAGACCCAGCACAGGCCGCCGCCCCCCCCACCAAAAAAAAGGAATGAATATAAGGTGTGGGAACCCCTCTCCCTTACCACTTGGAGAAGGATTTAGTGGTAGATCCCCTTCCCTGGCAACTCAGTGGGTCATGACAGGTTAAGTATTTTCACAAAGGCCTAGACACCCAATGCCCAGCACAGAGCTTGGTTTTTGGCAGAGGCTCAAGGGTAGCTGAATCAATGAATGAGTGAATAAATGAATCAGCTGAACACTTCTCTTACCAAGAGCTAGGCAAGGAATCTGGAGTGTTTTCCAGCACCGTACAATCTCAGGAGACTCCGAGAGAACCCCAGTTCTTAAGGAGACTTGAAAAAGAACTTCCTGACAGTGCAGAGTGAGACAGATGAATGAAGAATGAGGGAGGGCATGCGATTCCTCAAGGTCAGGCCAGGGCCAGAGGACAGTCTTTTCTAGAAACAGAATGACATCTACTGTGAGAATCCTAAAGTAAGGAGAGAACCTGAAGCAGAAAGTCAGTCTAAGTGAGATACAAGACATTAACATTTGACTTTTAGCCTATTTTTCTAGATGCTGAAGTATTAGGAAAATCAGGGATGTCCACCCTTTTCCTAGTCAGGAGCTTCTGCTCCCTGACCCTGACCTCACCCCAAATCTCAGGTACTTCTCACCAGGTTCTACAGGACCCAGTCTGAGGCACGGTCCATACCAGTCACTCCAACAGAACAATGTTTATCTGGATGTGGCTGTTTGTCTGCTCCAGATTCATATTTTTAAAACCCCTTCTCTAAAACTACAGTAAAACTACAATTCAGAGAGTGCTTGCTATGTGCCAAGAGCTGGGCTACAGGCTCACATTCCTTATCCCGATTTAACCCTTAGAATAACCCCATGGAACTGATACATAATTTGCCCCACCTTACTTAGTTTGACTCAGGTCACATGTTGAATAAATGAAGAACCCAGAATTGAGAGGCCCAAGGCACTAAAAAGATTATGGCATTCCCTTGAAATATAATGCAAAAGAAAAACAAAACTAGACAATAAAACAAGTGTAAAGAAATTCACAAAGTTCTTAGTTCCTCCACGATTTTAAAAAATATAAATAATAATATTTCTGTGTTTTCTGTTGTGATCTCTCCATTTTCATTTCTAATTTTATTGATTTGATTTTTCTCCCTTTGTTTCTTGATGAGTCTGGCTAATGGTTTGTCAATTTTGTTTATCCTTTCAAAGAACCAGCTTTTGGCTTTGTTGGTTTTTGCTATGGTCTCTTTTGTTTCTTTTGCATTTATTTCTGCCCTAATTTTTAAGATTTCTTTCCTTCTACTAACTCTGGGGTTCTCCATTTCTTCCTTTTCTAGTTGCTTTAGATGTAGAGTTAGGTTGTTTATTTGACTTTTTTCTTGTTTCTTGAGGTATGCCTGTATTGCTATAAACTTTCCTCTTAGCACTGCTTTTATAGTGTCCCACAGGTTTTGGGTTGCTGTGTTTTCATTTTCATTCATTTCTATGCATATTTTGATTTCTTTTTTGATTTCTTCTGTGATTTGTTGGTTATTCAGAAGCGTGTTGTTCAGCCTCCATATGTTGGAATTTTTAATAGTTTTTCTCCTGTAATTGAGATACAAAGGATCATGAGAGACTGCTATCAGCAATTATATGCCAATAAAATGGACAACATGGAAAAAATGGACAAATTCTCAGAAAAGTACAACTTCCCAAAACTGAACAAGGAAGAAATAGAAAATCTTAACAGACCCATCACAAGCACGGAAATCGAAACTGTAATCAAAAATCTTCCAGCAAACAAAAGCCCAGGTCCAGACGGCTTCACAGCTAAATTCTACCAAAAATTTAGAGAAGAGCTAACACCTATCCTATTCAAATTCTTCCAGAAAATTGCAGAGGAAGGTAAACTTCCAAACTCATTCTATGAGGCCACCATCACCCTAATACTAAAACCTGACAAAGATGCCACAAAAAAAGAAAACTACAGGCCAATATCACTGATGAACATAGATGCAAAAATCCTTAACAAAATTCTAGCAATCAGAATCCAACAACACATTAAAAAGATCATACACCATGACCAAGTGGACTTTATCCCAGGGATGCAAGGGTTCTTCAATATCTGCAAATCAATCAATGTAATTCATCACATTAACAAATTGAAAAATAAAAGCCATATGATTATCTCAATAGATGCAGAGAAGGCCTTTGACAAAATTCAA
>SJYQ01058639.1:102903-132987 GCA_006410935.1 Redunca redunca
CATATACACAATGGAGTATTACTCAGCCATTAAAAAGAATACATTTGAATCAGTTCTAATGAGGTGGATGAAACTGGAGCCTTTATACAAAGTGAAGTAAGCCAGAAAGAAAAACACCAATACAGTATGCTAACACATATGTATGGAATTTAGAAAGATGGTAATGATAACCCTCTATGCGAGACAGCAAAAGAGACACAGATGTATAGAACAGACTTTTATATTCTGTGGGAGAGGGAGAGGGAGAGGGTGGGATGATTTGGGAGAATGGCATTGAAACCTGTATACTATCAGGTAAGAAACGAATCGCCAGTCCATGTCTGATACAGGATACAGGATGCTTGGGGCTGGGGCACAGGAATGATCCAGAGAGATGATATGGGGTGGGAGGGGGGTTCAGGATTGGGAACTCATGTACACCCGTGGCTGATTCATGTCAACGTATGGCAAAACCAATACAGTATTGTAAAGCAAAATAAAGTAAAAATAAAAATTAAAATATATATATAAATAATAATAATAAATACTTTGTAAGCTATTGATTAGCCTACCTGAATACAACGCTGAAGAAGGAAATGGCTACCCACTCCAGTATTCTTGCCTGGAGAATCCCATGGACAGAGGACTCTGGCAGGCTACTTGGGTCACAAAGAGCCTGACACAACTGAGTGACTAAGGATGCATGTACCAGAACACAGACCCCATTCTATCTACTCCAATCCTGAGTTCTTAACCTCAATACTCCATTGCTAGGTGGACTTTGCTTTATCCCCAAATCCAGGGTTTCCAGAGCTCTTAGAGGCCCAAACATTTGTTTCTTCTCAGAGGAGATCACAAAGTAGATATTGCAAAAGGCATGGGGTAGGGGGAGGAGGGGAGAAGTCATTGAGGTTGTTCGAGTTCAAATCCCGGGAAAGAGATTACAGGAAATCTGCTGGTTCTCCAGCCAGTTGGGCTCCTTATCTGAGCCAAAGTAATCACTTGCAGAAGGGTGAAGCCATCCATTGCTGCAGCCAGTGTGGGAGGATGCTTCTCTTTATCTTCGCCAGGAGCAGAAGTGCTTTTGGCTTTGCAATCAACTTCTGTGAAGGAGCTGCCACTCAGGCTTGGCTAGGGTTTGTGAACAACCTCCCTTCCTTGCAGTAGATAGGAAATGAGTTGGAGTTGGACCTGAAGGACCCGGTCAGGGTGAAGAATGTAGGTGTGTGCTGGTACCACCTTCCTCACTTTGGATAAGCTGATTCCATCACCAATCTGGGGACCAGACTCCGTGGAGTGATCCCTCACTGGGATGCACGAGTCCAAGGAAATTGGATGAGAGCTCAGGTTGACTAATATGGGTATGTTAAATCTGACAGACTTCACTCTTTCTTCTGTATTTTATTTAAGAGGCACTTTCTTTTGTGTCTTCCCTGTCCCCCCAACCCCCACCCCCCTGCCAACCACCACCCCTCCACTAACGCACAACCTTTAAAGAATCACTCCAGTCACTCTGGAGGGGAATATTCCAGTGCCTATGTTTGCGGAATGTGACAGCTGAAGGGCCAGAACAGGTGCTAAACCTCAGCTGGGACAATCACATTTCTCTTCCACAAACATGGACTTGAAGAACCAGAACACGGGTTGGTGGCTCTGGAGCTTAGAGAGAAGACTGATGCTGAGGCAGGGTGACCATATTCTGCCATGCACACAAAACAGCAGAGGAGGCTTGTCTGCAGAGAAAGAGAAGAAGGAAGCAAATACACAGAAAAAAAGATGAGACCACACAGTGGTGCAATAGCTGTCCCTGGCCCTGAGAGTCTCCTAACCCCTGGTTCCCAACTCCAATGAAGCCCAAATTTATGCCCTGCCCTTGGGTCTAGGGTCATCAACATCCCCATAGAGTCTCCTTCTTCCTTAAGCTCCTCTGAGTTGGTTTCCATTATTTGCAATTTAAAAAAAAAAAAAAAAGGAGCCTTGAAAACCAATTAACATTATCATTCAGATTAAGAGTCTACTAATGGTTATTGAATACCTATTATGTGCCAGGCATGGTTCCAGAAGCATTGCCATGATTCATCTCACTTATCATCATCTTTATCAGCAGCATCATGAACACTAGTATCAGATGTGTTTTACAGAGTTTAGGCTAGACTGAAAGAGAGTGACACTAGCTAGGTCCATGTCCCCTGATAGTTTATTCTAGACAGGCATTCTGATGTGAAGACAGACGCACAGGGCATTAAATCTAGGCACAAAAACACAATGAGATATTTGCCTCATTATCAGGTTAGGAAGAAGGAGAAGGCAAGAGCCAGGCAGGGCAGAGAAGACACAGCATCAGGCAGTCTAGGTCGAGGTGGAAGTTGAATCCCAGGGATGAATGGAAAACTCAGTTTAAACAAGGATATTCATAGCAAGGGATAGGAAAGAGGCTGAAGGACTGTCAGCCCTGGGGTCTGCTTCACAATTTGGCAGGTATCAGTGCGTCTCTGAATCCAAGGAGGAAAGAGGATGGGGGAAACAGGGGACATTAGAGGCAGATGGCAGAGTGGAAGGGCTGAGAGAAGACAGACCCAGAGAAATCTTCAGTGTTGATATTGATCCACCTGGTAGATCTCAATATGCAGCCAGTGTGCCAGAAGCAGCAGACAGGTGGCAGGAAAGAGGCTGGAAGAGATAAACATTCAAAGGGGTAAAGTACTCAGGAGAGAGTGGAAGTAAAGGCAGAGAGAGGGCCCAAGGAAACTACACGGAGAGGAAAGAGACAGAGGAAGATGTTAGATAGCATATTGGGTTGGCCAGAAAGTTTGTTTGAGTTTTTTCATAACATCTTATGGGAAATCTCAAACGAACTTTTTGGCCAATCCAGTAGTAGGCTCAGAGCAAGGTCAGAGGCAGGGAGGGACAAAGGCTAAAAAATATAAAGAAAGACAAAGGAACACCAAGACAGAGAATGATAGGGAGTCAAAGACAGATGTGGAAATTTCTGAAAAAGATGGGACTACCAGACCACCTTACCTGCCTCCTGAGAAACCTGTATGCAGGTCAAGAAGCAACAGTTAGAATCAAACATGAAACAATGGACTGTTTCCAAATTGGGAAAGAAGTACGTCAAGACTGTATACTGTGACCATGCTTATTTAACTTATATGCAGAGTACATAATGTGAATTGCCAGGCTGGATGAAGCATGAGCCTGAATCAAGATTGCTGGGAGAAATATCAATAACCTGAGATATGCAGATGACACCACCCTTATGGCAGAAAGTGAAGAAGAACTAAAAAGCCTCTTGATGAAAGTGAAAGAGGAGAGTGAAAAAGCTGGCTTAAAACTCAACATTCAAAAAACAAAGATCATGGCATTAGGTCCCATCATTTCATGGCAAATAGATGGGGAAACAGTGGAAATAGTGACAGGCTTTATTTTCTTAGGCTCCAAAATCACTGCAGATGGTGACTGCAGCCAGAAATTAAAAGATGCTTGCTCCTTGGAAGAAAGGCTATGACAAACCTAGACAGCACAATAAAAAGCAGAGATACTAGTTTGCCCACAAAAGTCCGTCTAGTCAAAGCTATGGTTTTTCCAGTAGTCATGTATGGATGTGAGAGTTGGACCATAAAGAAGGCTGAGCACCAAAGAATTGATGCTTTGAACTGTGGAGAAGACTCTTGTGGTCCCTTGGACTGCAAGGAGGTCAAACCAGTCAATCCTAAAAGAAATCAGTCCTGAATATTCATTGGAAGGACTGATGCTGAAGCTTAAGTTCCAATACTTTGGCCACTTGGTACAAAGAGCACTCATTAGAAAAGACCCTAATGCTGGGAAAGATTGAAGGCAGGAGAAGGGAATGACAGAGGATGAGATGGTTGGATGGCATCACCGACTCACTGGACATGAGTTTGAGAAAGCTCTGGGAGATGAAGGACAGGGAAGCCTGGCGTGCTGTCGTCCATGTGGTCACAAAAAGCTGGGCATGACTGAGCGACTGAACAACACAAGAAAGACAGATGGGACAGAGGTAGTACAAAAGGGGAAGATAGGGAGGAACAGTCAAAGTTTTGGAGAGGGAGAGGTCAGCACAGCCCCTGAGAAAGGGGACTCTCCTCGCCTGCCCACTATCTTCCTGGAAGACAATTCCATTCTCTTAGTTATTCTGGCTGCAAACCTGAAGTTTTTCCTCTCCTCCATTCTATGTATGGACAGTTGAGCGCTGTACATTGTCATTCTTTCTTCCAAATGTCACACCCTCTCAACCCTTCTCCCCCCTCACATCCCCCTAGATGACTGACACTGGAGGACCATCCTGCCTCCAGACTCTTGACATGGTCTTTATCCGGGTCCCAATAACAATCATCTTGCCACTTACCTAGTGCTTTACAAAGAACTTATGAGATGACCGCTGATCTTCCCAACTGCTCTGTAAGTTAGTCAACTTTATTATACTCATTCAACAAATCTATTCATTCATTAAGCCATTATTTCTTGAGAACTATTCTCAGTCCAACGCTCAGAGCTAAGGAGTCTGCACTGAACATGACAGGTACAACTCCTGGACCTGTAGCTATCAGACAAGTAATTACAACTGTGATAAGTTGGGGAGAAGCAGAGGTGCCATAAAATAAAGTATGACAGACTTAATCGGTGTATCAGAGAGGTGACATTTCAGCTGAGCTCTGATGAACAAGGAAGTTTGGAGACTTTCTTAGATTTGCCTAGGGTCTAGACACTACAGATCTGGGCTCAGAACTGTCATCTTTGAACTGTTAGTGCCGTGGTCTGATCTCTATGCCACTGTGCCCCTGGGTAGGCCATCTTGCTAGGAATGGACATGTAGAGGTAGGCATGACACTCTTGCTTTCAGGGGAAATGTAGGAGAGTTCCAGAACCTCCGTGGTTCTCTCTGGGCCTCTCATATCAGCCCAAACTCCTCTGCCTGGATCCCCAGGACTCCATACTCCAGCCACACCCCACTCATTCAGCTTTCTCCTCCACTGTTCTGCAGTACATGCCCTGGACGCTAGAAAAGCCTTTCTCTAGCCCCGGGATTATAGCAATAAATTTCCATTAAAATGACTCAACGGCTCCCCTCTCCATCTCCTTCCCATCCCAGGATGTGGGGCATTCTTGAATTCATTTGTATATTTATTCCTTCACTCAGCACTCTTAAGCCTCTGCTATATGCCAAGCATACATCCTGCTCATGCCATTTCTCCTTGAATTTTCATTTTCTTTACTTTTCATTAATGTAAATCCTACTTACCTGGAGTCTTGTCTCCTTTAAATCCTTGGCACAATATGATGAAAGGAATAGGGATCTCAAAATCACACTGGTGATCAAATCAACTTATGGCTTAAATTTTCTCAACCTCAGTTGCACCGTCTTTAAAATGGTGAAATAATGACTACCTACAACAGAAATGTTGGCATAAGAATCAGAATAACCAAAATAAGGTAAATTTCTATAAAAGCACTTTGTAAGTTACTATCCAATTTAATGAATTCATCCATTAATGGACTCCTTAGCTCAGCTGGAGCCCTCTCTTTTTCACACTCCCATTTTGCATATGTCCTCTCAACTTCAATCATTGGGTTAGTCTTCTTTCCTCAACTAGATGGCAAGTAGTATGAGGGGTGGAGACACAGCACACACTTTCACATCCCCCAGGGTGTCTAGGGAAGTATAGGGCAGTTAGCGAACACCATCCAGGTTTGTTGATGGAGCTCCCCTGACATGTCAGCACCATGGCCAGGGAGGGTTTGCCTCAGCCTACAGAAAGGGGAAGAGGCAGGCAGAAGAACTCCCACTTGGCCCCTGGCCATTAACTATCCAGAGCTGATACCTAAACGGATGTCAGAGAGATGGCAGCCCAGTTCTTCATGCCATCTGATCTCAGGCTACCCAGGCGCCAGAGCAGCCAGGGAACCTAGTGCCCCCACATCTTAGAAATAAGAACCACCAGCCAATAGATTGATTTGGGGCTGTAGCTTGTTTTTCTAGCAATTGCTGGAGCTCCTGTTCTCTTTGCCAGCATGGCTGAAGCTTTTCTATAACCCTCGGGTTATAGCAATGAATTTCCATTTAGCCATGACAAATGACTTTGCTGCTCCCCTCTCTCTCCACCGGGCCCCACCTCCTTGTTCTGAAGTCTCCCTCTTAGAGGTAGCTCGAGGGCCTTCCCTTAATGTGACAGGAGCAGGTCCTGGCACTTCCAGTCCTCAGAGCTGGTATCACTCCAGAGCAGGCTGACTGTGATGCAGAGGGGAGAGAGGCTGAGGTGGGGGAAAGACGGTGAGAAGAGGAAGACGAGAGCTGGGTTGCAGTGCGCCAGCTTTGCCCAGGTAAGTCACCAATGACATTGGTGAGGGCACAAGAAGTGAGAGAGGAAATCTGAGTAAGAAGCTGACTGACAGAGGCTAAAGAAGGAAGAGGCAAAAGATGGTCATTAGTTGCATTGATTCAGGGGAAAGACAAGTGATTAAATAATTCACCCCCAAGGAAGAGGCTCCTGCTCCTGCTTTCCTTCCTTGGCAAGAATCAGAGATAATTTCTTAGCCCAGTGTATCTGCCTTGTTCCATCTGAGCTGGGGTTCATCATGAGGGAGAGGGGGTGGAAGAGTGGGGCTCCACAGCCAGCTCTCAGCAGCGCGAGCTAATGGAGGGCAATGCCCCAGAGTGGATGGTCCCCCTGGGCGGCTCCCTCTTGGCTTGGAATTTTTACATGGAGCATAGGTACACTCAGCTCCATTAGGCCTCCTTCTTTGAGCTCAGGCCAGGAGACTGATGGGCTAAGGGGCAGAAAGGCAGGAAGGGACAGGTACAAGCTGACAAGGGCATCCTCAGAGTGAATGGTCTTCAGTCACAGAGTCAGAAGTCAACTGTGAAAATGTTCAGAAGGGCAAGAAGACAGCCTTTGTGTTGTGTCCGCTGTGTGTTATGCTTCAGTTTGATTGACTGAGTTCTTGCACCTGCCAGGCACAGAGATGCAGGGTAAGGGAGACACAGTCCCTCGGGGATCCCTCAGTTTAGTTGGGGAGACACAGGGTCAAATCATTTCCATATAATATGGTAAAGGCCAAGCCTGGGGAATGTACCAGGGCTGAGGGCAGTGCCAAGGCTTTCTGGAAGGTTTCCCAAGAAATAAGGTGGGCCCTGGAGCCAGGCCCTGGAGCCGGCCCTGCACATCTAAACTGGTTCAGAAGGTGCCCCTAGGTCTGCTGTGGCAGATGCTCTAGCCCACACTAGAGAGCTAGATTTGCCAGTTCACAAGCTTCCCAGATTTTACCCTTCTCTCTCCTACTCCCTTCCGCAGCCCCACGATCCCTGCTAAGGATAAGGAAGTCTCACACCCCAGGCCCCACCTGCTGGAACAAGGTGTACTCCAAGCATGTGACAGGAGAACTTCAGAAATTCAAACTATCCCTCATTCAGATTTCCACAGCGGGACTTTGCCCTGCCAACTCATTGCCATGTTTCAGCAGGTACAAGGCAACTCTTAGAGACATCCTTTCAATGCACTCTTCAGGATATAAAGCCTTAGGATAAAGTACAAATTCAGATTGGGGAGACAAAAAGGTCCACCTGCCCTCAGCAAAGTAGGAGGAAGACTTCTTCCCACCCTTAACCCTTCCGTGTCCTTCTCTCATATTTGGCCAGGTACATCCACAGCCTTTCCAACCAAGGATTTAGTAGCAGCTAACTCAGAATAAGGCTTCCCTGGTGGCTCAGTGATAAAGAATCTGCCTGCCAATGCAGGAGTCACAGGTTCGATCCCTGGGTCGGGATGGTCCCCTGGAGAAGGAAATGGCAACCCACTCCAGTATTCTTGCCTGGGAAATCCCATGGACAGAGGAGCCCAGCAGGCTGGTCCATGGAGTCATGAGAGTTGGACACAACTGAGCAACTAAACAACAACAATAACAATTCAGAGTATGAGCAGACCTTTTCTCTTGGGAAAGTATTTTGAAGAGAACTGAAAATCAGAACTCCCAAGAGAGCAGGAGAAGAAGTTAGGCGGTCATATCATTTATCCCACATTTCTAAGAAAGACTGCATGTGCTCCCTTTTCCTGTCATGTGTTTCCAGCTCCAGCTTCCCAGGTAAGCATTGCAGCTGCAGAGTCTCAGAAGCTCCTGGAGAGCTTTGTTGTGGCTCTGCTTCCTCTCTGCATGGCAACACACCTGGATGAAAAACTTCAAATGTCTAGGATGGAGAGACCCCCCTTCTTCCCTCTCACCTGAGCAATATCAACTTTCTGCCCTGATTTTTCTACCCAACTTCCTGGACTGTACCAGGTTGCATTATCCATTTGCTCAGATGAAGCATGTGGTTTGACTGTTCCCTCCACCACACAACCCTCCCCCCCTATACACACACACATCAGATACACACATAGCAGGCTCCCTGGAAGGCAATCCAACAATTGGATCAATGTTAGCCAAATCCAGTGAATTTTAAATACTTGCAGGTTTTTCTTCCCAATAGTAGCAGCCAAAGCTGCCAATGGCCAACTCAGCAACCTGGGTTTTCTCGAAGTACCTCCTTCACACATGTGCACATATACATATTCACAGAATCCTTCTTTAATGTGGACTGGGGTTACAAAAGGAAAGGGGGCAGGCAGAGTGTGGCCAGCATGGGCATGGTCATGATTAGGAGCAGAGTGGGACTGACCCCATGACTGGGAGGTTTTTTACACCCTTTTATTCTCTTTCTCAATTGAAAACTATTTAGAGTAGCTGCCATGTTCTACAACTGAGATCCCAGTGCTAAGAATTGGGGAGCATTGCAAGGTCTCCTCTCCCTTAACATTCACTTTCTCTAGGAATTGAAGCTTACAAGGGACCTGAGACACCACCTAAGCCAAACCCCAGAAGTGCAAAGGTGGAAGTAACTTAACAAGGTCAAAGTTATTTTAGAACCTAAAGACCCTGGTCACCTGCCTCCCAGAATCAGGTCTTTGAATGGTCACACAGCCTTTGGTTCTTCCCAAATCAGGTGCAACAAGGAGGAAAAGAAAGATATATGTTGGCAGATGGAAACATTCACAGTGTTGACCAACCAGAGTCAAAGGTGCTCATTAAATATTTGCTGTGTTACACTGAGCACGATAATAGAAACCAATATTTATTGCTTACTGTGTGTCAGAGACGCTATTCTAAGCCCCAGGCGTATGCATGCATGCTAAGTCACTTCAGCCATGTCCAACTCTGTGATCCTATGGACTGTAGCCTGCCAGGATCCTCTGTCCATGGGATTCTCCAGGCAAGAATACTGGGCTGAGTTGCCATACCGTCTTCTCGGGGACCTTCCCAACCTAGGGATCAAACCCATGTCTTAACATCTCCTGCACTGGCGGTTCTTTACCACTAGCACCAAATAGGAAGCCCCCTCTAAGCTCCATACATGCATTTATCTCATTCATTCCTCACCACAACTTTAGATCAGGTATTGCTACCTACCATTTTTCAAAAGATGTAACTGAAACGGAGAAAGGTTAAGCCCAAGGTCACATACCTGGTAAGTTGTAGTAGGGTTGTGCATCCAGTCACCAGCTTATAGAAGAAACAAGACACCCATAGTCCATGTCCAACTGTGGCACTTAGAACCTGTGTGACCTGAGATCAGTCAGCACCTTGCTTTACCTCTCTGAACCTCATGGGAAAAACGGCAGAACACTGACTCCCCTGGGCTGCTGCTATGAGGTTTAATCAGCTCTTGTCTAGCAGAGCCCAAACAGTCACCATTCATGCCGCATAACACACCCCGTCCCCTTGGAGAGTTCAGTAGAGGGAAGAAGAACTACACACACACACACACACACACACACACACACACACACAAAACCAAAATCAAGGAGTACCTCCACTTTCTGTCATGACCACCTTCCTAAGGTTATTCTGAGGACAGACCCAAGTTCATACAGAAGAGCACTTAGCAGAGAACTTGGCTCCAAGTGTGTGCTTAGGAAATGTTGGCTGCTATCATGATTATTGTCACTATATCATCACCATTATTACTACAGGATATAGAAATTTACTACCCCTGGGGCTTCTGAAAACTGGGCTAGAGTGTTGGAGAAAGCTTTACAAAGGGTCCAGGCTGGACCATGAGTGATGACTAAGATTTATAAGGCCACTGAGAAGCATAGTATTTCAGACTCAGAAGCCAGAGAAACAGGATTCCAGCCTCCTGGCAGCAGCAGGAGCATATACACAGGCCTTGAGGAATGGGCACTGCTTCCCCTCAACTGCGGGAGGTGGCATCACAGCAGGAGTCCTTCTCCATGGCCTGGCTTTGAGACCACCAGCCCTGGGAGGTGTCTGACCTTCCTGGAAGTGATCAAGTCAGCTTGTCCTATGCTCATAAAGAACTTAGACAGCTGCATCCCAGGAGCCTAGCAGGGCCACTTCTCTGCTGTACCTCTGAAAGGGGCAGGGTACCTTCTCCCAAAAAGCCCCCAGATAGGCCCTTGGCAGCATCATCTCCCCCGCCCCCCCCCTCCCCACCCAAGCCACACTGACAACTGTTACTGGTTGGATGTGGGATTTGTGTGCTCTTTACACTGCCAACTTATTATTCTTGAACCTGAAAGCTTTACTGGTGATTAAATCCCAGCATCGGGCTGCTGTTCGTGCCCCTGAGTGGAGGAAGGAGAAACAGAGCTTTAATGCTCTGTGAAAAGCAGGGCCTGAATCATTTATGAATGGGCATCACAGGAAGCCCAGAGCCAGTGTTAGGACAAGGGCTGCTTCCAGAAGGAAAAGGTTTGTTGTGGAAGGCCCAGCTCTGCCCTCACCCCAGCAATCCATAAGCGCTCGTTAGCAGGATCTCATCAATCGCTCCCCTCGTCATTAGAGGATGTGGTGGCAGTGGGGGGCATTGTGAGGGAAGGCTGCTGGCGGTATTAGGACAAAGCCAGAGCTGACAATTATCTCTCTGTGATAAGTGAGAAGCTCTGTCCTGGCCGCTTGGCTTATTTAGCTTTAGCTTTGTTCTTGCTGGAATGTTTTTCAAGTTACCCGTGACTCTTCAGGGGCTCACTGACCAGGCCTTGGGGGAATGCCCATTGGTAGATGGGTAGTTTCAAGTGAACAACCCAAGCAGATTGTGGATTCCAGCCACTTTTTTCGATCCCAACATCAGTTGAGTAATGTGCAGATGGAGAGTCAAATAGCCCCCATGATTTTTTTTTCTTGGAGCCACTAGCTCAAACTCTTCATCAGAAAGGTTATAGTCAGAAAACGGAATGTTTTATTTTAGAATCATGGAATTACAACACTGAAAGGAAGAGGAGGGGAACAGAGCAAAACTGAGTACCGTGAGCATCTGCGGTCAGGTCTTCCTCTGCCCAAACCACCCCGTTCCCTTCTTCATCTTCAGCCCCTTTATGGGATGCAAAATACAGTCCCACTCTTGGTCCTTTCCATGACTGAAAGGACTTCATAATTTCCAGCCACCAGGGACTAACTGCCCACTTGGTACACATGTCCTTGTGGTGGCCGAAACCCTGGGCTACAGAAAGGGACAGAGCTACCCCCAGAGAGGGCAAGGTGGTGCTGGCCTGGAGCCCACACCTACAGCTTCCCCATCCCTCAGCACCTCTCTGAGCAGCACTGCAACCCAAACAGGACCAAGAATTCTGGCCTCAGAGCACTGACAGGACTCTTCCACATCTGAGAAAATGAGGCAACCTCCCTGTTCTGCCAGTCTCGCAGAGCTAGCCTCTTTCCACTTCTGAGAAAATGAGATGAGCTTCATGTTCAGCTGGCCTCCCAGAGCTGCTGGGACGCTCCGGAGGCAGTGTTGGTGATGGGCCCTTACATCTGGGAAAAAAGGGTGTCACTCGCACTCTGGCTGTATCACCAACAAACTGTAGGACTGGGAGTAGCTTCATAGTCTTGCCCTTTCAGGCTCCTTGTCCTTGGCCTGAAGGAGCTGATGACTCCTAAGATCCGACTAACACTGTGATTCTGGGCTGACCCCAACCCCAAGCCCTAGGGCTCCTGGGCTCAGGTGGCCTTGGGAGAAACCCAAAGGGATGTGGAAGGGAGGGCATCAGGGATATCTGTCCAACCTGCCCCATAAGAGACATCCTCACCCTTAGCAAGAGCCCGGGCCTGTAGCTGGTGCTGAGGACAGTCACCCACAGACTCCTCCCGACCCAGTCCCAGGCAGTCTCTCCAGCAGTGAGGGCTACGCTGCACCATGACTGTCAGGCTCCCCCTGGAGCTCAGGGAGAGTCAGGTGGACCAAAGTGCTATCCCCACCCTCCCCCAGAGGAGAACATCTTTCCCTTCTCTCTACTTTTTTAAGCTTGAAGATCCGCCTAACAGCTCCTGAGGAATATTAACCAAATGCCAAATCCAAGTCAACCTAGAGCCCCGGTGAAAACTGAGTGGTGCCTTGGGCAGGCAGAGTGAGAGAGGGAGGGTAGGAGTGCCCTGGGGGTTGGAGGGGAAGGAGGACAGAGCCCTGAGCCCAGTATAGAGACCATCCATCCTGGGGTGAGTCCTAGAGGAGGTAGTCTAGTATGGCCCAAGATATGAAACCAAGAGGGCTCTCTGATACACAGAGAGCTGAGAGTCTGGGCAGGAAAATGAGGCTTTGACAAGAAGAGACTTTTAGTAGAAAACAGGGTAATCCTGGAAAACTGTCCCAGGAGCTGGAAAGGATTGGCCATCTGTCAGCTCGCCCCACCTTAGGGCTCAGCTGCTCATCTGAGAGTGCAGCAGGTTGCTGGGGGGCACCCTAAGGAGGCCAAGCTGGGAGTGCTGCCCCTAGCTAACAAGCCTAGGTTCCTGGCAAAGGGACTCCTCTGGAAAGAAGGCATGGGGGATAGAAGAGAAGTTGCTGATTTGAAGCTTTGGGCAAAACAACTCCCCTTTCTGGGCCTGAGTTTCATCCTTTGTCAAATCAAGGGCTTGGACTTGGTATTTCCTAAAGTCCCATCCCACTCTGGCATGTTGGGATTCTATGATTCATTTGTTAACAATAAATATTGAAACAGTAAGCGGGGAGAAAAACAATAACAAAAGAGGAAAGAGTGAGAGAAAAGTTTGAAGAAGGAGAAAAAGAACGGCAGGCCAACCCAGGAGGGGAAAGCTGGTCCACTTCTTATGGCATTTGGGCTTTGGACAGTAGAATAGGACTTCTGGAGCTGTTACCCTTTGTTACATTAAGAGGAATTAATTTGTCAAGGCCCAGAACTTCTCTATAAATCCTCAGCCCAGTCACAAGAGGCCGGGTCAATTGGAGCCCTTTGCCTTTAAGTCTAGAGGTTGCTTTGAAAGCCCCTGCAGACCCTGACTCCCACCCTGGAAAGTTCAACTCTCAGAACAGAGGACCCTCAAGCCTCTAATGATACTGTCCACACCAGAGAAGTCTGAGTGGTTTCTGGGCCTGCGGCCACAGCCAAAGTCTGCAGCTCATGCCTAAGTGGGGCAGGGCCAGCCCAGGCAGGAGGATTAATGACAGTGATTGAATATTTTATAAGTGGAATATTGTGTATTTTCCAAAATCAAATGGAATGTCATTTTTTTTTTTCAAGAGAGATGGGGGATGTCAGTGTTCTCGTTTCCCATTCAAACCACATACTCGATGGCAAGCAAGATGAATGGGCCTTGGAGTTTCCTAAGGAGAAGAGAAGAGGCAGAAAAGGAGAAAGAAGATCCTTCTTCATTTTGTCTCCTCCCACCCAGCATGGCTTCACTGGGCTGCCTCCCTCAGCACCCGGTACTGAACCCACTGTCCCCTGGACCACTTCAGTGGCTGACTGGGGGTACATCCCCTTCCCTGACCCATGTGTGATCTCTATGCCACACAGAGATGAAGTCACAGGTCACACTATCCATCCCTGTATTCCCAAGAAACACAGAGTATCAGACATGGAAAGTTTGCTCCCAGGTCTTCCTTCATGTCCTTGGCCCAAGGTCTTATTTTCTTTAAAACTGCCTTCCCTGCCCTACCTCACTTAAGTGCATCTCACTGCAGATGAAGGTCATGTCCTCTAAATGTCAACTTGGGTGGAGAATGAACTATGTCTGGCCTCCCTCCTTAGGGCAGAAAAGTTCTGCCTGTTCTTGAAAGTGTCTGGGATTGAAGTGCTTCAGAAACCCTGGATCTAGTGTTCCCTCCAAACCCATCCTCTTTAAAGCATTATTGGCCTGTGCAAATGGAACTATTTGATTATCACTGGAATGGTGAGAGGCTCTTCCTTTCTCAATACCCTATTACATGCTCCAAGGCCACCCACAGGCTTTGCTACTTTGCATTTGCCCTGCAATCTTTCATGCCAGTTGACTTTTCATCTCCAAATCCCTTTTCACATTAAACACAAACCCACACACTCTGTCCCATTTTCCTTTGAAATAAATCATAAGCCCATGCCAGAAACGACTCAGGGTGTTCTCTGGAATTTGTAAACAGCATTAAAGTCTTGTGGGAAATGTCACAGAGTGTTGGTCTGAATTTATTAAGTAATTTCTCAGCTTAAAATATATCTTTCCAGCCTGCTGTCTGACAACATTTACCTCTAATGGAATTTTATCCGCTCTTGATCACTAAGCACACTCCCATCCCAGAGTACAGATTCCTCAGCTCCTCCCAGTAGGTTCCCCAGCCGGGAACAAGCTAGCCATTCCCCTGCTTCTTAGAAGAGAAGCTCTAGAATTCTGAGGTTCCAGGACTGCGTGACTTGTACATGTCTGAGAGTGCAAGCTTGCTTACGCTACTTGCACAGGGTACAACTGAACTTGGAAACACATTAATAACAGCCACACCCAGCTCACATCAGGGGAGACCAGGGAACAGCTTGAGGAAGGAACTTTAGTCTCCCCAAATCTCCATCAGACCTCAAGCTACACCAAAGAAACATACAATTTAAAGTAGAACCAGGACTTACTGTTCAAAATAGCTCCAAGAACCGTCCCCTAGTCTGCCTCCTCTGCTAAAAGCAATTGTCTTCTGCAAACCCCTTTTTAATAGAATTGTTGGCACTGCCCTTGAGATCTTTGAACTCTGGTTTCAAGCAGTCAATCAAATTACACAGCATTTGTTTAGTATAATATTCAAATGAAGTGGTTTATGTCCTTCCTAAATCTGTCCCAGGCACTATTGTTCTTCACCTGTGGCCTCAGGCCTTCTTCACTCCAGGGCCCACCTTGGCTCCAGGGCAGGGAGCATTTTGGCAGCATCAGCCCAGTTGGGGTCTGATCTGGTCTTGGTATTCTAAGCCCAGTATCTAGGTTGGCTAATCCCTAGGCCTGTCACAACTCTGAATGTCTGCTTTTCTCTACTCCACAGTACACAGAAGACAGTATAACATATGGTCAAAAATGTGGACTCTGGAATCAGAGTTGGAGTCCCAGTGCTGCTACTTAGCAGCTGTGTGAACTTAGGTAGGCTGCTTAGCCACTCTGTGTTTCAGTTTCTTTATCTTTATAATGATGATGATATTAGTGCCTATCTTCTAGGATTTCTTGAGAGTTAATATATGTAAAAATGCATAGAACAAAGTTGGGTTAATGTTTTTAAATACATATTTATTAGTGATAATAATTGATTCCTCTCCCTTGTAGCTCAGTCAGTAAAATATCCACCTGCAATGCAGGAGCTCTGGGTTCAATTCCTGGGTCGGGAAGATTCCTTGGAGAAGCAAATGGCAACACACTCCAGTATTCTTGCCTAGGAAATCCCATGGCCAGAGGAACCTGGCAGGCTACAGTCCATAGAGTCACAAGAGCTGGACACAACTTAGTGACTGAACCACCACCACCGTGATAATAATTATTTATTATTTTTAAATCCTTGCTCTTATTTTCTTATCCAACTGGCCCTGTCCACCTTGCTTCTTGTTTTCTAATTAGACCTACAAGTTCCTGAGCCTCTGTAAACTGTTTCCCATCTGGTGACCGGGGAGAAGACCAGTACATGGCTGCTCATGATGAGGTGTGGCCAACACTTGCTTCCAAATGGGGCTCTTCTCCTTGTATTCCTTGCCCAGAGAATGCAAAGGCATGCTCAGCTCTCAAAAGGTTTACATTTCTAGAACTGAAAGTAAAAGCTGACCACCTTGCCTTCTTCCCAAGAGACTCCAAAGAGCCGCTCTTCACATGGGCTTGGCCAACAGCTCCTGTGTGGTAGGTGGGAAACCAGGGCAAAGGGAGATACTAAAACTATACTTCGGTGGGTGAAGGCTTTCCTGAGGTATAATTAACAAAGTTGTAACAGATTCAAAGTGTAAAACATGATGATCTCATATATGTCCACAGTATGAAATGATTCCGACAATCATTAATCATTAATTAAAAGTTAATTAATGCATCCATCCCCTCATGTAGTTACATTTATAGTTACCTTTTTACTTTTTTCCTCTTGGTTTGATGAGAACGCTTAAGTATATGCATGCTCAGTTGTGTCCAACTCTTTGCAACCCCATGGACTGTAGCCCACAAGGCCCCTCTGTCCATTGGATTTTCTAGACAAGAATACTGGAGTGGGTTGCCATTTTCTCCTCCAGGGGATCTTCCCGACCCCAGGGATAGAACCCATGTCTCTTGTGTCTCCTGCATTGAGCAGGTGGACTCTCTACCACCAGGCACCACCTGAGAATGCTTAAGATCTCACCAAATTACAAGTGTACTCTCAGCAAAATTCAAATATGCAATACAGTGCAATATTAGTAACTGTAGCCACCACACGGTACATTAGATTCTCAGAACTTATTCATCTTGTAACTGGGAGTTTGTACCCTTTGACCCAACTCTCCCTGTTTCCTCCACCTCCCAGCCCCTGGTGACCACCATTCCACTGTCCGTTTCTAAGAGGTTGAATTTTTACATTGAAACTAGTCCCAAAGGCCAATCTCAGAACAGAAGTTAAAGCAATGGATAACCAGAATAATTACAAAAGTGCAGAAAAATGAGTGAGGAGCAAGAAGTCTGAGACAAAGTATAAATGAAATAAAACCCACAGGGCCGGGTTAAGAAGCCAAGTGTATAATTAGGACCTACTGTATAGCATAGGGAACTCTACTCAATATTCTGTAGTAGCCTAAATGGGAAAAGAATCTAAAAGGAGTGGACATGGGTATATGTATAACGAAGTCAAAACTTACTTAGTACAAAACTAAGTAGAGTACAAAAAATCTATTCCAACAAAAACTTTTAAAACAAGAAACCAAGTAAAGAATTTGAAGTCTGAAATTTTCTATTAGAGATTTTGTCCTGTTCTGGAACACATATTCTATTTGAGTGTAGTCCTTCTCTATTCTAAGAATATACCTACAAAGGCGATGGAATAGCAGGTGCATGTACTGAGAGATAAGTCTTATTTGGGGTTCCTTTGTATCTGGTAGCTCAGCTGGTAAAGAATCTGCCTGCAATGCAGGAGACCTCAGTTCAGTTCCTGGGTTGGGAAGGTCCCCTGGAGAAGGGATAGGCTATCCAGTCCAGTATTCTTGGGCTTCCCTGGTGGCTCAGCTGGTAAAGAATCTGCCCACAAAGCGGGAGACCTAGGTTCGATCCCTGGGTTGAGAAGATCCCCTAGAGAAGGGAAGGGATACCCACTCCAGTATTCTAGCCTAGAGAATTCCATGGACTGTATAGTCCATGGGGTTGCAAAGAGTCAGACAAGACTGAGTGACTTTCAGTTTTACTTTCACTTTGTGTCTGGACCCAAGACAATTCCCAACCTCCTGTCTGACAACATCACTTTAAACATGTTGCCATTAATTCTACGACTCTTCCTCACATTTTAATTTGGGAGAATATGGGAGACATCCTTGTTTCTTGAGGAGAATTGCAAACTGGTCTAAACTCACTAGAAATACATTCACAAACGCATAGTGGATGAGTTATGTGTATTCTAAACTCACTTCACAGGTACCTTTTGAATCTTGTCTGCAACGTCTAAAGGATATTTTGAGTCAGTTGGGATATGGAAAAAGGCATATATTTATTTGTTTACTTTACACTTTGGATTTTAAATAAGTATAGAAAATCATGAGGCTATTTTAAATGTTTGATTGTGCCTCTTAAACCCTGACTGAAGGAGTTAAGTGTAAGGTTAGTCCTATATGTCAAGACAAACACTTGGGCAGTAGGTGGAATCCTAAACAACCAGACTGAGGAAGCCTCAACCCGGGGACTCAAGTGTGTTCCCCAAGGCTATAAAATATAACAGTAAATGAGCAAAACGGTCAAAGAGCGGAGATCTAGAAGACAGGTAGGAAGGTGAAACGCAGACAGACCAGAGCTGAAAATAAACCTAGGATTAATTATAAATGAATGAAACCTACCAGCTCAAATTAAACAGCCCATTTTGCATTTGACATTTGTGAGTATTCTTATTAGATACAATGTTTGTGTGCACATGTATGTATGTCTTGCCTTTAGAATGTATTCTGTATGTATTTTTCAACATTCATTAGGAAACATCTGTTTCTTTAAAAAAAAAAAAGTTTGTTTTTAAAAAATATCATATGATATTTGCTGTCTGGGGAGCTGGTTTTGCAAGTTATGCGCCTGGAAACTGAAAGTCACTCAGTCATGTCCGATTCTTTGCGACCCCATGGACTGTATAGTCCATGGAATTCTCCAGGCCAGAATACTAGAGTGGGTAGCCTTTCCCTTCTCCAGGGGATCTTCCCAACCCAGGGAGTGAACCCAGGCCTTCTGCACTTCAGGCACTTTTTACCAGCTGATCCACAAGGGAAGCCCTCACACCTGGAAAGTTATTCTCAAATCTTGGCACCAGGATCCCTAGGAGACGCTGAGTCAGTATGACTGAGCACCTGTGTTTTCACAAGTGGCTCGGTGAGTCTGAGGACCACTGAAGCTAGAGAGCCATCACACCAGAGGACAACTTCCTCCATACCCTGTAAGTGATGTGAGTAACTGCTACTTGGTGCTTTAATTCTCTCACTTCTCTCCTTTATTCATACTTGGGAACCCATTAAAATATAAGGAAAGTCCCATGATTAATAAGGACCTCTTGAGATGTTTACTCTACCCTCAAATTACTTATCTGGAGAACCTAGTAGCAAGACAGAAGGCAGATGTGGAGAGTTCATCACTAACACAAGACAACCTGGGATGGGGGTAAGGGTGAAGGATGTTCTATTTTAGCACATAAATGGGAGGTCACACAAGGAGAGTTAGGACCACAATGACCTGGGTAGGCTTTCTAATAAAAGTGGACCTTGAAGGGATCCCTAAAAGATGGGTAGAGAATGCATAGTCATGAACTTGGAGTCTTGCTGCAGGGTGAGAGAAGGTTACAATCGGAGGTTGCTGGGCAACTAACAAAGTTCTCCTCTTTGCAGAAGTAAGATGCTAATTAAAAGCTGCCTTTGGGTCTCACAGGCACTATCTAGTTAAAGCTCAAAAAGGAGGAATTTTTTTAAGAGTCCATAAAATTTAGTACCAACTTAATTTTTATTCATTGCGAATCAATGCAGAAACTAGAATAGATCTAACACATTGTTGCTGAGTGTGTTCTGGAATCACAACACATTCTTGGCTAGAATCAGAAAGGTGATAAAACTAAATAAAAGGTCTTAGGTCTCCAATCCCGCATATGGTTACAGTTCTGTCCTTGTCATCTCCTGAAAGGAATATCTCCAGGAAAAGGAAGTTAGTAAAACCCTGAGTGATGAGTGTAGGGTAAATCAAATTTACTGGGTATGCACAGTCCTACCCTTGAACCTGGGTGACCAGGGCCTCTGCCCTGAGCTCCACCATGTAAAGACCTCTGATGCCCATTCCTCCTCCTGGTAATGGCCCTCCCCACAAGATGAGGAAACCATAGGGCTAAGAGACATGCCCACCAGGATTCTACTATCTCCCTTCCAGGCAACACTCTGAGTATCTAGGACACTGGAGCTCTCTGTCCCTCACAGACCTTTTCTCCAGGCCCATATTCCCAAGGATGCACAGTGCCACCAATATGCACACACCCAGGCCTAAGGGGCGGGTAAAAAGATACTGTTGGGAGAAGGTATGGACAGAGCTCAGACAAGTGGGCAAAATGGTGAGGGATGAAGGGGAAGAGCACAAAGGCAAGTTGGAAGACCTTAATTTCTACTCTTGTCTGAACCATGAAAATGTTAGGGGAAGACACCACATATTCCCAGTCTCTTGGGAATTGTGACATGCTATCACAACTGGCTTCTATGCCGCCCTTTTCTATTCCCTGTACAATGACCAAATGTTCAGTGGTTAGTTATTGCCTACACCTCACATTCCATAGGAAGAAAGCCCTCTACTCTATCCTCCGGGGGGGAAACAGCAAAAGCCTTCTCATCCTCTTTCTACTTCTTTCTGATTCCTTTCCTAAAGAAGGAGGAAAGACTTGTCTGATTGGTGAGGTTGAAGAAATGTCTGTAAATGGATTGCTCAGCCTTCCCTGGGCTCTTTTAGACACTCTACCTGCCTGCAGCCACCACTTTCTCTCCCCAATGCAGGGATCAACAGAGACACTCAAAGCTCCTCCACCTTGTGACTGGTACGTTTGAAGATCCAACTCAGGGAGGAAGGAGTAGAAAGCCTGCAATCCATAGATCTGTCTGCATTGTCCATTCCAGAAGCAATCATAGGCATTTCTCATTGCAGACTCAAGGTCATTTTATGCTCGGGGTCACACACACGCCAACTCCTGCAATGCCACATCTGAGAGGAACCATGTGGGGTTTGATGGATAATAGACAATAGGATGTAAAACAGGATAAAGAGAAAAGAAACTTTTTACCAGTTTAGAAGAGAAGATAACTAGAACAAGGGATCAGAAACCATAGAGAATAAATTGCAGTGAGCAATCAGGAAGATGACAGTTGAAGGGAATAGCTTTGTCTGGAGAGAATATAAGAAAGAAGGGATTGGAAAGGGAGAGAGGGTTAGGGGACGGCACTAGTTGCATTTAATGTAGGGCACAGACATGAAGAGAAAATATTCAAGGGACCCTAAAAGGACTCCAGGGGAGCAGACAGCCTGTGTAGACATGAAGACCTGGATTCCAGAAGAGGAGCCCAGTGATTCCAGGGACCAAGGTTGACCACATAATGTAAAAGCGCATCTTGCATGTTAAGCTTGGCCAAACTGCATTGAGTTGTTCCGCTAAGTGCCTGGATGAGATTTACCTATTCCTGTCTATGGGTACCTTGAAATCTGGAACCCCTCTCCCTGTAAGGAAAAAGAGTCTGTGTGAGGAACAGCTGGTTGGACAGGAAGATATTTTTGAACCATGAAGGAAGCACAGTCCAGAGCATCCTGCATCCTCACCAACAATCCCAAAGTGAAAGCCTGAAAATAAGAGCAACTATCCCAGCTTCTGCGGGTAGAGGTGACAGAAGTGACAGGAGGGACCACTCACTCCAGCCAGCCTGTGCTTTCATGCACACTTTCATGCATACTTCACTTTATCTAAATTAAATGATGCATCATTGCATCATTGAAGGCTTGGTGCATTTTGCTTTAGAATCTCCTGCCCCACCTTGGGCTAACTGAAGACACCTTGGATATCATAAAACTAACACTGATTGTATAACACAGGGAACTATAGTCAAAATCTTATAACAATAGGTATATTGGAAATAATCTCAAAAATAATATCTGTGTATATGTATAACTGAGTCATCTTTCTGTGCACCTGAAACATGGTAAGTCAACTATACTCCAATAAAAAATATATATTAAGAAAAAAATAAATAAAATACACTGGAATTCATCAAACTATGTTTGGGATGAGATGTGCTCAAAGCTTACAGAGAAGAATTAATAAAACAAAAGCACAGAAGATACAAAATACTAGGAGCCCAGAGAAATAGCTAAAGATTGCTCTTGGAGAGAAGAAAATTTAGGTTGAAAAAAGACACAGAAACAGAAGAAGGGAGATTTTTTTAATGGAAGGAAAGAGAGAAGATAGGAGGGAAGAAGGGAGGAAAGTGTAGAGGAAAAGAGATGGGGCAGAGGGTGCGGGGAATGATTGGGCAGGTAAATAATTAGGGACCAGAGGAAGGAAAGAGGAAAATGAATATTCTCTAAGTAAAACTGTTTTCATCCACGTGAACACAAGGGTACTTTCTGTATTCATTCAACCTCTTTGTTGGTTGTTCTGTTTCTAAAGCAGCAGGGAATGTCAAACAGCTGTTTTTACAGCTTCTGTCGCTTTGTCAAAGCCGGCCTGAGCAGTCTGACTCCAGGCACACCCAGACAGCAGAGCGGGTGGCAAGGCGCTGCGTGAGCAGATGGGGAGTCTGCAGGCAGCTCCGCAAGAGAGGCTGCCTGGCTGCCAGCTCCCTTCTCGGAGCCGGGAGCCAGGACCCCTGGGAATGCTGGCGGAGAGAGATAAGCTAACACTCCGGCAGCATTTCTCCTTTCTGATTAAAAAAAAAAGCACCTAGGGATAATCTTCCCTCAGTGACAACAGCACAAAAACACTAAACTCGAAGTCAAATGACATGGACGCGGGCCCCAGCTCTACCGTGTCTGAGCTATGAGCCCTCAGGCCAATTGTTTCACCTCCGAAAGTCTGTTTCTCTGTTTATAAAATGGGAGGCGGGAGGCGGGGGTGGGGTGGGGTGGTTTCTTCACAGCGTTCTCCTAAGAACTAAGCAAGGTAATAACAGCACACCGCCTAGAATACAGCTGTTTTGTCGTTCAGTCACAAAGTCGTGTCTGACTCTTCGTGACACCATGAGACGCAGCACGCCAGGACGCCCTGTCCCTCACCAGCTCATGGAGCTTGCCCAAGTTCATGCCCATTGAATGGTCGATGCCTATTTGTCTAAAAAGACAAATAGAATACAGTAGGCATTCAGTAGTACGCTAAAATCCCACCTTTAGTTTAAAATGAGAGGGGCGGGGGTGATAGAAACAGAGACAGATCAGTAGAGACACAGAGGAAGAAATGATAGAGATTTACATCAAGATCATGACCATAATCCAAGGCCTTCAAACACACGTTTGGTTTCTGATAAATGTCGGAAGGGACGTCTTCCGTTCTCTCCTCTTCTCCCACGCTTTGCCTGGAAATCACAGGGGTGGACTCTTTTCTACTCCCCCTCCTAAATAAACCCTCTGGGAGCACTGCTCTTAACCCCGCCAAGTTCAGCAGAGGTCTTTACCACGGAGGGGGCCCCCAGGTAAGAGAAAGGGTCTTCCTCCCTTGGTAACAGGCTCCCTCCTGAGGGTGATTGTACAATTCACGGTTTATCTGTGGTGGGGTGAGAGTGGAGGGCTCACAGGGAGAGCAACTAGCAAAGGGAAAAGACAAAAGCACCAGATTAGAAAGGGAGAGAACTTTGGGCCAACAATGTGGCCAAGGTCAAGATCAAACGTCAAGGAGGGTGTAACTCAATTAGGGCCTTTTCCTCACAAGACCGTGGGTCACAGGGCTCCTGCCAGCTCATCAGCACCCCTGTCATCATTCTCATCCCAGAAGACAAGCGAGTGTTTCCTCAGGTCTTGGAGCATTACCCAGTTTCACCCTTTTCCCTGACACTGTATGTGATAGTCTAAAATCATGGCACTTGGCCTGGCTGCTTCAGGGAGACCTTGGGAGCTTATACGCATCATCACCTTCACTTGGACGCACCCCTAACACTTACAGGGCCAAGAACAAGGTAGTTAAAAGTTATAAATCAGGCTAACACAATGTGAGATTAAAAAAAAAAAAAAACACTCTATCCTTGACAAATATCCTTCATAAGACTGGGAAGTTTAAATCTAGAACTTTCAGGCTCCTTGGAGTTCTGCTCTAGTACATAGAGCTATGGGGAAAGATGATTTCTACCTACCAGACTGGCTCCTCCTCTTCCCATACTGGGTTTTGACTCACCGTCAGGGGACCTCACACACAGACATCCAGCCCCAAGCCCAAGATCTTTGCACACCTGCCAGTGATGCAGCCCACTCTTTAAAAGACACACTGGGGTAGAAGTTATGCAGAGAATAAGCAGGCTTGGGGACATTTGAGCAGAGAATTGCAGGTTCCCAAGTACCTGAAGTATGGCAAAGAAAGGGAGTCATGGGGCTTATATAGACATAGCCTCGTGGCACAAGGATTCCTTGCCCTTTAGTGAAGGTCATGACTGGAAAAGTGAGACCCTCTAAAATGCAAGGTCCGGAATCGGGGCTCCTCTTTCCCAGAGCATCCTGCATCCTCATCAGCATCATGACCCACAGTGAACACCATGCCCATCCCCCCTCATCCCCCCTTACCCTGCCCAGGCAGTGTAGAGCGCATCTCCCTCTGGTTTGCTCCCCACCTGGGCTCTCAACACACCTGTCCGCCTACATTCTTATCAACTCCAGACAGCAACTCAGAGTCACTCAGGCCCGAATCTCCTTTGGGAAGAGACAGGAGCAGCACAGAGAGGGTGAGCCAGTCTGGAGACGGAGGCAGGATGCAGCCTAGCTGGGACTCCTGGGGCTGGTCCCATTGTTAAGAGGGCCCCCCACCAGATTTAATGGAGCGTCTCTGCTGTGCTTTTCTCAGTGTTGTGGCTCTAATAGGCTCCCCTGAGGGGCTGCTCAGGGCCCACTCTGCCTCCGAGCAGCTGCTGTGCTGAGCGAGGGAGCGAGAGGCTCGTTTGCAGACCACATGGCTGTCGCCTTCTCGGGAAGCCATCACAGCACACCCTGGAACAGGCTCCCGAGGAGGCATCACAGTTTAGGGTAATTCATCAACTTTGCAGCTGCTGCCTGGGAGGGAGGGGGCCTGGGAAAGCAAGTGCCAAACTGCTCAGGAATCAGGAGCGTTCCCTAGGCCAACAGAGAGAGCAAGAACACCCTCGAGGGTGGGCAGGGCTCCAGACTGCCTCTGGCTTCACCTCCAGCCTGCCACAGGCCTGGGGGTTCCCAGACACAGTCAGCCACCTGCCCAGATCTCTGCTGGCTCTGAGGGCCCTGGGAGAGTGCTGCTTTTTGGAGTCAGAAGACTGAATTCAGGAGCTCCTGCCTCATCCCCTGGATGTATGAGCCATAGCAAGTTACTTCACCTCTCTAAGTCTCTGTTTGCCTATCTGTAATGCAGAGGTGAAAATATTTCTTACTCCCAGGCCTGATATTCAACTAGGTGTGTGCAAGTTATTGTGTGCATGCTGTTTCTTCAGTCGTGTCTGACTCTTTGCGACCCGATGGACTGTAGCCTGCCAGGCTCCTCTGTCCATGGGATTTTCCAGGCAAGAATACTGGAGCGGGCTGCCATGCCCTCTTCCAGGGAATCTTCCCGATTCAGGGATCGAACCCGCATCTCTTATGTCTCCTGCACAGGCTCTCAGGTTCTTTAACCTGGGAAGCCCAAGCAAGTTATTAAAATATTGAAAAGTCTAGTAAAGAGCAGTGGTTCTCAAAGTGTGGTTTCTAGACCAACAACATTGTCATCACCTGGGAATGTGTTAGAAAAACACATATTTGGGGGTCTGCCCTAGACCTACTAAATCAGAAACTCCAGAGATACAGGCGCCATAATTGATGTTTTAACAAAACTTCCAGGAGATTCTAAAGTGGGCTAAAATACAGAGTATACTCCCTGCTCTAAAAATCCTGTCTATTCATCTCTCCCCACCCTTTGGCAATCACTGATCTTCTCACTGTCTCATAGTTTTCCTTTCCCACGATATAGTATGTGTTAGTCACTCAGTTGTGTCCGACTCTTTGCGACCCCACGGACTATAGCCCACCAGGCTCCTCTGTCCATGGGATTCTCCAGGCAAGTATACTGGAGTGGGTTGCCATTCCCTTCTCCAGAGGATATTCCTGACCTAGGGATCAAACCCAGGTCTCCTGCATTGCAAGCAGATTCTCTACCGTCTGACCCACAGGGAAGCTCATGATACCATATAATTGGAATCACATAATATTTAGCCTTTTTGGTCTGGGTTCTTTCACTTGGTGATATGCATTTCCATTTTCTCCATGTCGTTTCATAACTTGGTAGCTCATTTTCTTTTTTGTGCTGAATAATATTCCACTGTCTGGCTACAGCACAGTTTATCCAGTCACCTACTGAAGGGCATCCTGGTTGCCTCCAGATTTTTGGCAGCTATGAATAAACCTGCCATAAACATCCACGTGCAGGTTTTTGTGTGAATATAGGTTTTCAACAACTCTGGGAACATGATTGCTGGATCATATGGTGAGAGAGTGTATTTAGCTTTATAAGCAACTGCCAGCTTATCGTCCAAAGTGCTTATACTGTTTTGCATCCCCACCAGCAATGAATGAGAGTTCCTACTGCACCAAACCCTCACCAGCATTTGGCATTGTCAGTGTTTTGGATTTGGGCCATTCTCATACGTGTGTCACAGTATCTCATTGTTGTTTAAATTTGCATTTCCCTGATGATGTATGAGGTAGGGCATATTTACATATGCTTATTTGACTTTTATACCTTCGTTGGTAAGGTGTCTGTTCAAGGTTTCTCCTCACTTTTTAATCAGGTTGTTCATTTTCTGCTTGTTGAGTTTTAAGAGTTCCTGGTCTATTTTAAGTAGTTCTTTATCAGATGTGTCCTTTGCAAACATTTTTCTTTCAGTCCGTGGCCTCTCTTCCCATTCTCTTGAGGTAAGTTGACATTTTTTATTTTGTTTTGCTTTAGTAACTAAGTGATAAAGGGTAAAAGTAATAAATATTTAGGAAAAGGGGAGTGTGACAAGAACTCTCAAACACCACCCAGTAAGAGTTCTGAGGCCCAAGGATATAGGCCAAATGACTCTAACAAGTCCCCCGGCTCCAGTACCTGTTTCCACTCATCTCCAAGATAAAGCTCTGTCCTTAGATAAGCAACTCTCCAGCCAAGCTTCCCAAGAACAATTTTCTGCTTCAGTAGACAAATCGTCAGTGTTTCCTAACCCTTTGGGAACCACTGACCTCTTTGAGAATCTGATGAAAGCTTCAGGCCTCTCCCTAGGAAAATGCACACACACACACATGCACACACATTACATGCCATTTCAGGCTTCCCAAATCCCATGCAACATTCAGTGACCCCAGACTAGGAGGCCCTGCTGGAGATGGGGGAGAGAAGGACTTGAGTGGCCTGTAGTCAACCTGTCAGGGCACCAAGGGGCAGAGTACAAGCCATTTCCTTTTCAAGGCAAAACCCAAACTCACAGTCCCTATCTTCCCAGTTCTCTACACTCTTCCCTTGCCTGTGTTTTGCTATGTTGACATTTGGGGAGAAAATGAAGAAGAATCAATGGCCAGAGCCTGGTGCAGTCATCCAGCCCTGGTCACATTGACCTCTTGCAACCTTGAACCAGACTGAATGAGCTATCCACACCCTCACCACCCCTAGTGGCAGCTGCCCTCCAGCTGCAGCAAAGTCACCCCATGGTGGTGACTCCCCTCCACCCCAGAAGGCTTCTAGAGGCCCAGCTGGTGGTCCAGCTGCATGGGTCCTTTGGTATAGAAAGGAGGAGAGCAGGAAGTGGGGGGGGGGCAAGTAAGGCACCAGGGGTGCAACAAATGTGACGGGATGCTAACTCTCAGGGCCCTGCAAAGAAGCTAATGGGAAGTGTGTAGTCAGTGTACTTCCCTGGATGTGGATACAGCTGGCTGCATAAACTTCAGCTCAGTTGAAATGAACTGGTTTGTAGCAATCACAGCCACCTCAGAGCAAAGCTCCTTGGCATCTTACCATCTGCAAGCCCACCTTTGATGACGTTTGAGAGTGAAGGAGGATTGGCTCTTATATGGGAAATGTAGCAAGGGCCTTTTTAACCCCTGACATGGGGCACCGGAGAAGCTTGGCACTGCAAGGAAAGTGTCTTTCTCCATGGCTCCACCTGGGGTGAGCATGAGCCTGCGTGGAGGATGGGGGCTCGCCTCTGTGAGAGCTGAGCCCCCTACTCACACAGGGGGCTTCCCCTGGTAAAAGGAATGGCAGCCCACTCCAGAATTCTTGCCTGGGAAATCCCATGGACAGAGGAGTCTAGCCGGCTACAGTCGATGGAGTCGCAGAGTCAGACATGACTGAGTGACTAACACACACACACACTCACACAGGAGGCATCCTCTCAGGAGGGCTGTCCCAGTGCCATTCACACATGGCCTCCACAAGTTCACCCAAGTCCTTTCCCCCTGCAAACCCCAGTTCCCGGCTTTCTCCACCCGCCCCTCCCACAGATGGGTTCTTTCCCAGCTGAGACACCAGGGAAGCTCAAGAATACTGGAGTGTGTAACCTATCCCTTCCCTAGTGGATCTTCCTGACCCAGGAACGGAACCAGGGTCTCCTGCATTGCAGACAGATTTTTTTACCAGCTGAGCTACCAGGGAAAACATTCAACACACCACGGCAAAAGTATATTCAGTCTATCGCCCAACATTCCATCTATTGCATCTCCACGATGATCAGTCAAGATGATTTGGGATCACTCTGCTTCTTATTGTCCCATTGTCACTAGCTATCCTGGGCCCAGAGGAGACATATGGAGCACCTACTGGCTAGAGTCATAGCTCATTACAGCTGAAGGGAATAGATCTGTTCTCTGGGGCACACGCTGCAGGCGGCATGGGAGGTGGTGAGCTTTGCATTGGCTGCAGAGGTTGCTCATTGATTCATCTAATCATTCAATATTTGTTAGGCACTCACTAAGTACCAGGCCCCAGGGTGGGTGCTGTGCTCGTAGGGAGTCCCATTATGGATACAGTTCAAGCAAAATCATACATTGGACAAGGATTGGACAAAAAATAAAATAAAATAAAAAGCCATACTGAATGTAAATTGATACAGCTACTATGGAGAACAGTATAGAGATTCCTTAAAAAATTAGGAATGGAAATACCATATGACCCAACAATCCCACTAACTGGGCATATGCCCAGAATATGAGGCATATGCCTGAGGAAACCATAATTGAAAAAGACTCATGTACCCCAATGTTCATTGCAGCACTTTTTACAATAGCTAGGACACGGAAGCAACCTAGATGTCCATCGACAGATGAATGGATACAGAAATTGTGGTACATATATACAATGGAATGTTACTCAGCTATAAAAAAGAATGCATTTGAGTCAGCCTAATGAGGTGGATGAACCTAGAGCCTATTATACAGAGTGAAGTAAGTCAGAAAGAGAAAGACAAATATTGTATATTAACGCATATGTATGGAATCTAGAAAGATGGCACTGATGAATTTATTTGCAGGGCAGCAGTGGAGACGCAGATACAGAGAACCAACTTATGGACACTTGTGGGGAAGGAGAGGGCAGCATGGAAACATATACATTACCATATGCAAACTAGGTAGAGTGGGAATTTGCTGTGTGACACAGGGAGCTCAGCCCACTGCTCCATGACAACCTAGAGTGGTGCGGTAGGGAGAGAGATGGGAGGGAGTTTCCAGAAGGAGGAAACATATGTATAACTGACTGACTGATGTTCATGTTTGGCAGAGACCAACACAATATTGTAAAGCAATTATCCTCCAATTCAGTTCACTTCAGTCACTCAGTTGTGTCCAACTCTTTGCGACCCCATAGATTGCAGCACACCAGGCTTCTCTGTCCATCACCAACTTCTGGAGCCAACTGAAACCCATGTCCATCGCGTCAGTGATGCCATCCAACCATCTCATCCTCTGTCATCCCCTTGTCCTCCCGCCTTCAATCTTTCCCAGGATCAGGGTCTTTTCCAATGAGTCAGGTGGCCAGAGTATTGGCGTTTCAGCTTCAGCATCAGTCCTTCCAGTGAATATTCAGGACTGACTTCCTTTAGGATGGACTGGTTGGATCTCCTTGCAGTCCCAGGGACTCTCAAGAGTCTTCTCCAACACCACAGTTCAAAAGCATCAATTCTTCGGCACTCAGCTTTCTTCATAGAACTCTCACATCCATACATGACTACTGAAAAAACCATAGCTTTGACTAGACAGACCTTTGTTGGTAAAGTAATATTTCTGCTTTTTAATATGCTGTCTAGGTTGGTCATAGCTTTTCTTCCAAGGAGCAAGTGTCTTTTAATTTCATGGCTGCACTCACCATCTGCAGTGATTTTGGAGCCCAGAAAAATAAAGTCAGCCACTGTTTCCCCATCTATTTGCCATGAAGTGATGGGACCAGATGCCATGATCTTCGTTTTCTGAATGTTGAGTTTTAAG
>SJYQ01058639.1:133582-155331 GCA_006410935.1 Redunca redunca
CACAGTTCAAAAGCATCCATTCTTCGGCACTCAGCTTTCTTCATAGAACTCTCACATCCATACATGACTACTGAAAAAACCATAGCTTTGACTAGATAGACCTTTGTTGGCAAAGTAATATTTCTACTTTTTAATATGCTGTCTAGGTTGGTCATAGCTTTTCTTCCAAGGAGCAAGTGTCTTTTAATTTCATGGCTGCACTCACCATCTGCAGTGATTTTGGAGCCCAGAAAAATAAAGTCAGCCACTGTTTCCCCATCTATTTGCCATGAAGTGATGGGACCAGATGCCATGATCTTAGTTTTCTGAATGTTGAGTTTTAAGCCAACTTCTTAACTCTCCTCTTTCACTTTCATCAAGAAGCTCTTTAGTTCTTCTCCACTTTCTGCCATAAGGGTGGTGTCATCTGCGTATCTGAGATTATTGATATTTCTCCTAGCAGTCTTGATTCCAGCTTGTTCTTCATCCAGCCTGGCATTTCACATGATGTATTCTGCATATAAGTTAAATAAGCAGGGTGACAATATACAGCCTTGATGTACTCCTTTCCCAATTTGAAACCAGTCTGTTGTTCCATGTCCAGTTCTAATTGTTGCTTCTTGACCTCCATACAGATTTCTCAGGAGGCAGATCAGGTGGTCTGGTATTCCCATCTCTTTCAGAATTTTCCAGTTTGTTGTGATCCACACAGTCAAAGGCTTTGGCATAGTCAATAAAGCAGAAACAGATGTTTTTCTGGAACTCTTTTGCTTTTTCAATGATCCAGTGGATGTTGGCAATTTGATTTTTGTTCCTCTGCCTTTTCTAAATCCAACTTGAACATCTGGAAGTTCACAGTTCACGAACTTTTGAAGCCTGGCTTGGATAATTTTAAGCATTACTTTGCTAGCGTCTGAGATGAGTGCAATGGTACGGTAGCTTGAACAACCTTTGGCATTGCCTTTCTTTGGGATTGGAATGAAAACTGACCTTTTCCAGTCCTGTGGCCACTGCTGAGTTTTCCAATGCTGGCATATTGAGTGCAGCACTTTCACAGCACCATCTTTTAGGATTTGAAATAGCTCAACTGGAATTCTATCACCTCTACTAACTTTGTTTGTAGTGATGCTTCCTAAGGCCCACTTGACTTTACATTCCAGGATGTCTGGCTCTAGGTGAGTGATCACACCATTGTGGTTATCTGGGTTGTGAAGATCTTTTTTCTATAGTTCTGTGTATTCTTGCCACCTTTTTTAACATCTTCTGATGCTGTTAGGTCTGTATCCTCCAATTAAAACAAAACAAAACACCATATTGCACGTTCACATTCTAAGGTGCTGTGCTTCAGTGTTCTCCAGGGTTTGCTCCCTTACAAAGAAGTCCTCCATATTCAGGTGGTACACAAGAGAGGATCAAATTTGAAGAGAGCTGCCACCCTACTTTTCTGCCTTCCAAGGCAAGCTTCCAGCTTTTTCTAATTCTAGCCCATTGTACTGCCGAGTAGCTTGCTCAGCAAATAGCAGCTGGATATATGCTTATATAATCGACATATAATAAAATAATATATTTTATCAACACATAATAAAATAATCAAATTATTTTATTCAGTTATGATTAAATAGGACCTAATGAAAAAATTAAGAAAAATTGCAGAGAAAGGAACACTTCCAAATTCATTCTACAATGCCATCATCACTCTGATAACCAAAACCAGGCAAAGACAAAAAAAGAAAAATACAGGCCAATATCACTGATGAACAAAGATGCAAAAATCCTCAACAAAATTCTAACAGAATTCAACAACACATCAAAAAGTTCATACACCATGAGCAAATTGGGTTTACTCCAGGGATGCAAGGATTCTTCAATATATGCAAATCAATCAATGTGATACACCATATCAACAAACTGAAAGATAAAAACCATATGATAATCTCAATAGATGAAGAAAAAGCCTTTGACAAAATTCAGCACCCATTTATGATTAAAATTCTTCAAAAAATGGGCCTAGAAGGAACCTACCTCAACATAGTAAAGGCCATATGTGATACGCCTACAGCAAACATTCTCAGTGGTGAAAAACTGAAAGCATTCCCCCTAAGATCAGGAACAAGACAAGGGTGTCCACTCTCACCACTATTATTCACATAGTTTTGAAATTCCTAGCTACAGCAATCAGAGAAGAAAAAGAAATGAAAGGAATCCAGATCAGAAAAGAAGAGGTAAAGCTCTCACTATTTGCAGATGACATGACACTATACCTGGAAAACCCTAAAGATACTATCAGAAAATTACTAGAGCTAATCAGTGAATTTATCAAAGTTGCAGGATACAAAATCAATACACAGAAATCATGTACATCCCTATATACTAACAATGAAAAATCAGAAAGAGAAATTAAGGAATCAATCCCACTCACCATTGAGACAAAAACAATAAAATATCTAGGAATAAATCTACCTAAGGAGATGAAAGAACTGTACACAGAAAATTATGAGCTAGTTAAGCTTAAAAGCTTTTGCACAGCAAAGGAAACTATAAACAAGGTGAAAAGACAGCCCTCAAAATGGAAGAAAATAATAGCAAATGAAAAAACTGACAAAGGATTAATTTCCAAAATATACAAGCAGCTCATACAAGTCAATACCAGAAAAACAGACAACCCAATCAAAAAGTGGGGGAAAGACCTAAAGAGACATTTCTCCAAAGAAGACATACAGATGGCCAACAAACACATGAAAAGATGCTCAACATCGCTCATTATTAGAGAAATGCAAATCAAAACTGCAATGAGATATCACCTCACACTGGTCAGAATGGCCCTCATCAAAAGGCTACAATAAATGCTAGAGAGGGTGTGGAGAAAAGGTAACCCTCTTGCACTATTGGTGGGAATGTAATCTGATACAGCCACTATGGAAGATGGTATGGAGATTACTTTAAAAACTAGGAATAAATCCAATATATGACCCAGCAATCCTACTCCCAGGCACATACCCTGAGAAAACCAAAATTGAAGAAGACAATGTGTCCCAAATGTTCATTGCAGCACTATTTACAGTAGCTAGAACATGGAAGCAACCCAGATGTCCTCAACAGATGAATGGCTAAAGAAGCTGTGGTACACATACACGATGGAATATTACTCAGCCATGAAAAGGAACACATTTGAGTCTGTTCCAATGAACCTAGATGCCTAGAGCCTCTTATACAGAGTGAAGTAAGTCAGAAACAGAAAGATAAATATTGTATACTAAGGCATATATATGGAATCTAGAAGGATGGTATTGATGAATTTATTTGCAAGGCAGCAATGGAGAAACAAATAAAGAGAACAGACTTACGGACACAGAGAAGAGGGGAGGAGAGGGTGAGACATATGGAGAGAGTAACATAGAAACTTCCATTACCATATGTAAAATAGATAGCTGGTGGGAATTTGCTAAATGACTCAGGAAACTCAAACAGGGGCTCTGTATCAAACTAGAGGGGTAGGATGGGGAGAGAGATGGGAGGGAGGTTCAAGAGGGAGGGGACATATGTATACCTATGGCTGATTCATGTGACGTTTGACAGAAAACAACAAAATTCTGCGAAGTAATTATCTTTCAATTAAAAAAATAAGTAAACTTTTAAAAAAAGAAACTATTGACACAAGGGTCTTGAGGATGCAAAACCTGGAGCTGGCGTGGCTTTTGCTTAGATAAGTGAGAAAGGTTAGAAAATATTTCCAAATCAGATATACAATTTAGGTTAAATTCACACTTTTTCTGCATATTGTCATCACAAAGTTGAGTTTCCATTTAAGTGTGTTCATGAAAAAAGGCAAAGAACTTTCCTCTAAATATTGACTAGTTTAAGAATTCTAAAGACTTGTCACCATGAGACCATTAATATTTGTTATAGGAGACAACATGTGTTGAAATGTTTGCTGTAGAAAATTGTTCACTTAAAGTAACTAAGCTGTGTTTATCAAAGAAGGTTGAATTTTCTCACCAGCCTTGCTATAATTAATCCACTGACAGTGACCTCACTGGTCTTGTTATAATTCAACCAGTGAAAAAGACTCGGCAGAGCCGCATAAAATTAGGAACATGACTAAAGGCATTCCTTCCCTCCCCCCAAAAAGGGTTATTTTGAAAGTAAAATAAATATGTGGTTCTAACAGATTAACTTCAAAATACCATGCAGAATCTCGATTTTCCACAACAGGGGAATTCTCTTGTAAGGAGGCTTAATGAGACTCTGCTCGAAGATTTTTCTCCCTCTCTAATACCAACATGTGAGCACATCTTCAGGTCACCAGGGTGTATTTCTAGAGGCCCAGCCCCTGCTTCACTCCAAGTCTGAGAAAAATAGAGAACATGCAACTTCTCCTCAAGCCACTAGCCAGAGTCCTCATTACCCTCCCTGGAGGTCAGCCCCTTGGAAAGGTGCTGGAAAGCCAGCAGGCAGGCTGCAGCATTGAGGAACTCCAGGGCAAGTCCAGCCCACAGCCTCCTGAGCCAGAGGCCAGCGACCAGGGAAGCAATTTGCTTTTTAAGGCATTTTTCTCCCTCCTCATCAGGATCAGAAGAGTGGTGCTGGCTGTTGCTGAAAGCTTTGGGGTTAGACACAAACAGTAACAGAATGACGGTTAGAAAAGACAAATATAGCATTATTATGCCAGGCATCTCTTGGGGGGAGCCGGCTAGATGGCCCCAGCAGAGCTGCCAGAAACCCACATGATGGTATCCATCCAGGCCTCCCAGGCTAGCCCATCCACACGCACCCTAAGAAGTTCTGCTGAAGGCACAACGGAGACTCAAAATGAGGATGGGTTTTGAACGATCAGTTGCTCAACTGAAAATAGTTAAGATTATTCTTGATTTCTGGGCAAGACTAAACTGAGAACCAGCTAGGTACCAGGAAGGCATCAGATCCTCATGGACTCTCAGGTGCTGAAGGGCATCAAGACACTCAGTGGGAGCACCCAGCTCCTGGTGAACACCCCCAGGGGTAGGGGGAGCAACTTCTTCCTTTTCCCCTCTACCTTTCCCTCCTTTCTATGTTTGACCTTTCCAGCTTCTGTTTTTCTTCCTCTTCCCCCACTCCTCCCTACCCTGCTCCCCAACACCCAGCCTGCTACCTCCCCATCTCTACCTGGAAGCTTCTACCTATTGACCCAAGGTTTCACAAGTTCACAGAAGGAGTTCCTCACAAACTCAGGAGACAGACCTGCTAGTGAGAGGGGCCAACACCAAGAGGAGTCCCAGGACAGAGCCAGGAGGCCACTTTTCTTAGCCTGTCCTAAGAGGCAGGACTGTACCTCTCCCCTGTTGGGAAAGCTATGAGGTACCATGTCAAGAACACAGGCTTTAAGTCAGAGAGACTGAATTTGAATACTTCCTAGCTGTGTGATCCTGGGCAATTCACTCCACTTCCTTGGACCTTAGTTACTTTATCTGTAAAAGTGGGAATAATAATAGCTATCCCAGAGTTGTTGTAAGCATTCAAAGACTTAATGTTGATAAAGTATCTTGCCCGTGACTGCTGATCAATAAAGTGAGTCCCATCCCTCTTCCCACTCTCTCCTTCTGTGAGCCAGGAGAGTGGCTTCCTGGTTATTCATGGCTTCCTTGGGGAAATAGTACAGGAGACTGTGTCTGGGTCCATCCATGTTACACCCCACTCCCTGCCAAGATCAAGGGTAAGTCAGGCCTCTGCTGGGCCGGGTCAGGAGACTGTGGCTAAGTGTCAAGTGCAACCAGATGCTGAGAGCATCAGGTATGAAGGGACCAGAGTTCTACACGGCTCGCATGGTCCATAAGGTCTCCCGTTAACAGCCTGTTAACAGCTGATTTCATTTCACTACCAGTTTTAGCCTTCAAGCAGCTGATGTTCAGACATCTGGCTCTAGGCCCACAAGACAGCCTCTGCACTGGGTACTGCTACCCAGAGTCTATCCTGAAATAGGCCTGCTCCTCCAGGTGTGAGTCAACTAGGGCTCCCTTTCCAGAAGAGGTCTGTCCCCTGGCACCCAGGTACGCACACCTCCATATAGTCAGACCACTGGATATTTTCCAAGGGTCTCCCCAGCCCCCTCTGTATCCTTGAGAAAATATAGGCTCTATATAGAGCCTGGAAAAATCTGTAACTGTGCACTCAAAAGATTTTCTAGAATAAAAGCCACAATAATAACCAGTAATGTTACAGCACTTTGAAGTTTCTGCAGAACTTTTGCCCATTTAAACCCTGTCAAAGAAGGCTAACTGCTGCAACGAATGATGCCGAAATTTTCACGGCTTAACATAATGAAATAATTTCTTGTTCTCATCACAGATCAATGCAAGTGGGCAGAAAGGAGAAAAATTCTATCCCACATAGACATTGGGGATCCAAGCTCCTTACATCCTGTGGCATTGCCACAGGATCTCCAAATCCTTCACTTTAGTGTTCAGACAGGGGAGGTTTCCATGGGCCAGGCCTGCAGGTGAGGGGCATCAGTTCCACCTACCTAATTGGCCAGAACTTAGTCACACCGACCACCTAATTCCAAGGAAGGCTGGGTGCTTGGGGGAAAGGAGACAGGATTTGGTGAAGAGAACTGCACTTTCATTGCTACAAAGCCACAAGACAAAGACCCTTTCCTCAGAACATAAAATGAGGTTTTATGGTTAACACACTCAAATAAATGACAGTGGACGTATTACTGTCAGAAAATGTACAGAAGCAAGATTTGAATCCAAGTCTTCTAATTCTAGTTCATTCTTTATCTCATGGAGAATTTCTCCCTCCCCAGTTGCTGCAAGTTACTGCATCTTAAGAACGACCCAGGTCCTAGACACACCCCCTCCTCTTCTTAATATTTGAGAAACCAGAGGGAAACATTACCACACATCTCTTCCCAATCAATCCTTCCACCTTCCACACCATAGAAGTGGGACTGAGCCCTCCTCTCGGGGCTCATCCATGAAAATAAAGACACCTTGGCACACCTATATCTTTGGTCCTGAGTAAGGAAACATGGGGGCTTTCCAGATGGCTCAGGGGTAAAGAATTTACCTGCCAACAAAGGAGTCACAGGTTCGATCCCTGGGTCAGGAAGATTCCCTGGAGGAGGAAATGGTAACCCACTCCAGAATTCTTTAGGGAAAAATTCCCTGGCCAGAGGAGCCTGGTGGGCTACAGTCCACAGGATTGCAAAGAGTTGAACACAAGTGAGCATCAGAGCACACACGCACACACACACACAAGGAAACACAGTCCTTGACTTAGAGGAGTTCACAATCTAATGAGAGAGACAGAAATGGAAGAAACAGCTATAACTAGACATGATCAGATAAGAGCAGAGCTCTCTACAAAGAGCTACAGGAACACAGATGAGCAAGAAATTTATCTTCTCAGGCAGTCAGAGAGCAGTAACATGTGTCCTGGGTCACGAGTCAGGGAGGCCCTGAAGCCAGAGAGAAGCATGTGAACAGACATGAGCAGGAGAAAGGAGATGCCAGGGGCAGTCTTCCACAGGAGACAGGGAAATCCAGTCCCACGTGGCTGCAGAAGGTCCCTCTTACCTTCCTCTTCTGGGGCCCCAGGAAGATGGGGTCATGATCTGGAGAGAGTTCTAAGATTTTTATGCCACAAAACCAAAGGGCAGGGTTTCCACCTAGGTCAAGGTTGTTACCTACCTGTAGTAGAATTAGCTGTCGTTTGCACAACACTCTGCTATTTGGAGGCACTTTTCACACATTAGCTCCTTTCACTCCTCATTTTGCAGACAAGGAAAACAAATCTCAGAGGTTAGCAGCAGGGCTAGAACTCAAACCCAGACATTTCCACTAGGGCTTTTTCAATCATTGGCAGAAAGGGGCGTGGTGGGGAGGGGCACTTCAGGAGTCTTTTCTGTGTCCCTATCAGTGTCCTCTCTAAAACGGATAGCAGTAGATAACTTACAGTCCCTTCTTTTTCTTTCCTCTTCTCACACAAGGAGTTGAGAGCTAATTCTAAGCATCTGTTCCTAGGGGACCCCAACCTGAGGAATAAATGGACCTCCCCTGATTCTGGAGAGTTCCTACCTTCCCCACTCCCAGGTCATCTGTAGTTCTCTTCAGGAAGCCACCAGAAGACAGAACAAGTGGCAGATGCAGAGACAGATGCAGACGACGCAGAGAGTGCAATCTTCCCCAGCCTGAGAACCTCGCAAGTCCACGTGGGACCCAGAAGGCACTGGGGCAACAGCCACCTTCTCCACAGCATCACCTCACCTTCCTCTGCCTCAGCACCAGGCCCCATTCCATTCTTCCTTTCAACCTAGAATTGGATCAAGAGAGCAAAGACCAAAGATGATATTTGCAGTGAGGGTCTCTGACCTTTCTGTAGGGTAGTCAGAAGGCAGGTGTCCTTTCTGAAACTGATCAGCGCTCCTTCTCTCCTGCCAGAGAACAACTAGTTGGAGGGAACACTGGGGCTCAAGAGAATTCAGTGCTCCCCCAGATCTTGGGAACTGCTAGTTACAACCTGGGGAACAGATTCTTCCAGAAGTAAGTAGATGCCCCAGAATAGAGGCTACCCTTCACCTGTTATTCACTCAAAGGAGCGGGCACATTTCTCAAGTCAAGAAAAGGGGAACGTAGTCTACTCAAAGGATCTTTTTCTGATGTATTTGTTCTTATGCAAAGCCCTATAAATATATATAAATGAAATCACATGGAGTTATGCCTTTATTGAATAGAGAAGAATGTGGTGGCCACAAGTGAAGAGGGAGACTTTGGGACAGGGCTCTTCAGAGAGCACTTTGTAAAGGAGGGCATCTGGGACCCTCTTAACTATATTGAAAAATCCCATCCACTGTGTGCCTCCATTGTTGCGTTTATCACATTGTATTTTAAAACAACTTCCCATTTGTTTTTTACATATATCAGGAGTTCTTTGAAGCCAAAGCCTGCACACTATTTATCTTTGAATCCCCTGTGTCTGGTGCTAGGCCTTAGAGGAGCCCCATAAATATTTGTTGAGTGATTCATCTGTGAACTGGAAGACTGTAAGTTGTGCCCACCAGGAAGTCAATGATTTCTAAACTTAAAAGTCTGTGTTCTTTCATTTTTCTTATTTACTTAATTTCAAAGCAAAATTTCTTAAAAAAACAAACAACAACAACAAAAAAAAAACCCTCTCTCTGTTGAACCATAGAGAAAGGGATTTGTCCAAGGCTAACTATAGTGGTAGTAGTGAAAGCAAGATCAAGGTCCATCATAAGAGGAGATGAACGCTGCATGAGAAAAATTGCTGAGTTTCCTGAAAAAACTCTTAAGAAAAACTTAGTTAAGAGAATGCAACTAAGCCTCAGGCTATAGACCTTCCAAGAGCTATTCAGTTCAGTTCAGTTCAGTCTGTTAGTCACGTCCAACTCTTTGAGATCCTATGGACTGCAGGATGCCAGGCTTCCCTGTCCATCACCAACTCCTGGAGCTTGCTCAAAGTTATGTCCATCGAGTCGATAATGCCACCCAACCATCTTATCCTCTGTCGTCCCCTTCTCCTCCTGCCTTCAATCTTTCCCAGCATCAGGGTCTTTTCAAATGAGTCAGTTCTTCACATCAGGTGGCCAAAGTATTGGAGTTTCAGCTTCAACATCAGTCCTTCCAGTGAACATTCAGGACTGATTTCCCTTAGGATTGACTGATTGGATCTCCTTGCAGTCCAAGGGACTCTCAAGAGTCTTCTCCAACACCACAGTTCAAAAGCATCAATTCTTCGGTGCTCAGCTTTCTTTATAGTCCATCTCTCACATCCACACATGACTACTGGGTTGGGGGGGGGGGGGGAGATATTCAATATGTAGCCAAGAAACCAGTCTGAGAGTGAGTGTCAAGAAAGCAGATGGTTGATCCCAGAAGATCTAACAATAAAATGCTAAGAAGAATTTCTATTAAAAGAGTTCTTGGACATTCACCACAGGGACCTTTTATAGGTGCTGCCCATCGGTCTGTGACACCTACCTCCAGGGCATCTCACTGGTGACACAGATAGAGGGAGAGACCATCGTAGCTGCCTGTTTGTTACTGTAGAGAGCCCTCAGAAACTCTTTTTGGCATATGTCTCAAAACTCACATCTTCACAAGTTTGTCCCCTGCTAAATGCAGGGAGAGCTTCCCTGGTGGCTCAGCAGTAAAAAATACAGTGCCTGAGATGAGGGTTTGATTCCCAGGTAGGGAAGATTTCCTGGAAAAGGAAATGACAACCCACACCAGTATTCTTGCCTGGAGAATCCCATGGACAGAGGAGCTGGCGGGCTACAGTCCATGGGGTTGCACAGAGTCAAACATGATTTAGTGACTAAACAAAACAACACAATACAGGGAGAGGGACCCCCACACACAAGAGGTGATGACCTGAGGAAGTTAAGAAGGATGTCAGCACCATCTGGGAAAATAAGGAACACAGCCAGTTCCCTCTATGTTTGCAGGAATAAACAGATCTTCATCACTAGGGAGCTCAAGGACACACTCATCAAGCACTTTCTGTGTAATCATAGTGGAGACAGCCATGTGTTAGCTAGCAAGGCTATAGTTGGGTAAGGAACCCCCAAACTTCAGTAACTGAAAGATGGAGAAGCTGACTTCTTTCTCACATGACAGCTCAGGAGAATGTTCCGGTTCAGCCCTGTCATGTGGCAGCCTCCAAGGTCACCATGCCATCACCATCAAGCTGGCAAAGGGGGAGGTGCTTTCACTCTCTGGGCCTGAATGACACATTCCAATGGGACGGAGACAGCCTCTCCTAGCTGCCAGGGAGGCCGAGAGAAGCAGGAAGGTGAGAAGCCCCTTCCAGTTGTCCTCACCACCTGCCAGCCCTGCTAATGGACGCTCAGCCATGGTGGGAGCAACCACGCTCTCCAGGCTGGATCCTGGGCTCAGTCCTCCTCAGCTGCCAGCCACCCCCATCACTGAAGTTCCCAAAGCGCCTGCAGAGCTGGGGTTCACTGCCCACCCCAAATCACTCTGTCACTTACTAAGTCAGCATGGATGATCGATTTCCTATTCCACACCAGGCCTGGGGTGGATACTGGGAACACAGTGCTGTATGAAATATGCATGGTTGAGGTCTCCAAAGAACTTCCATTCCTCTGTACTGGGGACAAACAAGAAAAATCAGCCAGTCATTAAACACATGCTTTCCTAGAACAGTAAGAGTTTTAAAGGAAATAGAGTCATATGAGTGAAAGGTCTAGGGTCTGAGGGCTACTTTGGACAGAGAGGTCAGAGAAGCTCTTTCAGAACCCAAAGAGGCAAGGAAGAACAGCCATATGGCTAGCAGGGTAAGTTGTAATGGGCAGAAAGCCCCAAGGCTGTTGTCAGGAATGGGCTTGCCATGCCTGAGGATCAACGGGAAGGTCAGTATTGTTGGCGCCCTGTGGGAAGGTAAATGGCCTGAGCTGAGACCAATCAGAGAGGTCAACGGGGCCATATGACAAAGGATGCGTAATGGCAAGAGGCCATTTGATTACTCAGCAACTGTTTACTGAGCATCCATGCATCTGGAGACTGAAGTAGCACCCCGAAGATGTGGATCCCTGCCCCTGTAGAGCCCACACATGCCAGGGGAGACATAAAGCCCCCAGACGAGTGGACAGCATCCCATCAGGTAATGGTAAGAGCTCTGAACACAGTGGAGCAGCATTCCAGGGTAGATAGAGGGGCTGCTATCCCAGATGGCGCCAGTGGTGAAGAACTCACCTGCCAGAGCAGGAGACATAAGAGACACGGGTTTGATCCCTGGGTCTGGAAGATCCCCTGGGGGAGGGCATGGCAACCCACTGCAGTGTTGCCTGGAGACTCCCACGGACAGAGGAGTCTGGCGGGCTCCAGTCCATTGGTTCGCAAAGAGTCGGACACAACTGAACGGCTTAATACACACACACAGTTGTAGACAGGATGGGAAAGCAGGGCCCCTGGTGCAGGGAGCAGAGATCTGAGAGAGTGAAGGGATGAACTCTGTAAGTGTCGAGGGGCTGACATCCAGAGAGCCCTTAGGGTTGCCAGGTAAAGTACAGGACACCCAGTTACTTCAGAAGTTCAGATAAATAAATATTGTACAGGGCACACCCATATGAAAAATTATTTATTTTTCATCTGGTACTCAATGTCAACCAGGCATCCTATACCTTTATTCACTAAAGCTGGCACCTATAAGACAGAGGGGACAGAAAGTGTGAAGACCCCGAGGTTGGAGAAGGCTTGGCATGTTCAAAGCACAGCAGGGAGGCTCCTGTGAGGCAGGTGAGGGGAGGTGAGGCTGGAGAGGGAGGCAGAGGCCAGAGCACACGAGGCTGCAGGGGACCTGGTGAGCAGCTCAGATTTTATTCTAAGTGGAATGGGAGACCTTGTTGGATTTTGAGCAGCTGTGTAAAGGGTAGAAAGAGAAGACACAGAGTCGCTACTCTAATCATCCTCCCTCCAGAAGGGTCAAACAGAGGAGGTTGAAAATCAAGCTTATCCCAGGTCCCAGTGTCCTACTGTGCTATACCTGCTGGGTAGCCTGGGGAGCTTGGGGAACCACTACAGATGAGACCATCATTTTATGTACAGGGATTAGAGCCTCCTCTCCCAACCCCCTTTCTCCTTCTAATCAGTGGGGGTTAGAGGGTGAGGTAGGGAAAAACTACTCAGCCAACCAGATAACCTTGGGCAATTTGCTTAACCACACTGAGCTGTAGTTTTCACATATGTAAGATGATGTAATAAATCCTGCATCTTTAATTTGTTCTGAAGATTAACTGAGATGCCCTATGCAAAGCACCTATCCCAATGGCTGGCACAAAGGGCACAATAAATAGTAGTAATTTCCTTCCCTGAGTTATGTCATCGGCAAAATGGGGAATAAATGTCATTAAATGTGAAACCCAATTGACTCGTGGGGTTAATCAGAGCGCCCAGGGTTCAGGTAACCACTACTTCCTTCTCCCTTAAGGAAAAGTGCAGTTGACACTGCAGCGCACAGACCCTGGGGCAGAGTCCTGGAACCTGCTGGCCCAGCCTCCATGCCACCACCTACTCCACTGCTTCTGTTAATTCAAAATGGGGCAAAGACCACCCTGAGAGAAATTTCCAATGGACAGATCCTTCTCCTCTTTTCCTGACCTGACTGCTCTTTGTCAAGTCAAGGGTGGCAACAGTGGGAAAGAAGAGGCTGGGTTTCCTTGTGTCTGGCCACTGCTATTGATTCTCCCTCCTGTTGTCAGAAGTCCTGTGCATATAGTCTGGGCTCCCAATGCTCCAGTTGTTGGCATTAATCGACAGCAAGAGTAAATACAGGCAGATGCCAGCTGTTCCCAGAGTGCTCTGAAAGCTTCTCACACTCAGCTTGAAAAGGAACATTTTCTGAGATTGATTCCGGACATGTGACTATAAGCATCAGGATTCCAGCTGAGAAGGGACAAGGAAAGAGCTGGGACAAGGGGGTTCTTCTCTCAAAGATGTGATGGAAGAAGGTTTCTTTATGATTTCTTAAGAAGCTCTGGACCCCAGTTTCCAACAGCAGCATCTAATTTCAGTTTCAGTGGTTGAATGATCCTCTACAAAGAGTATTGATTTATGAATTGACATGAGAGTCAAAGATCTACCTAGAAGGGGTTCTCCAGTGATTTGTCTCTGTCCTTGGCTTTGTCCTATAAAACATCTACTTCATCAGCTTGAATAGAAACACACCATTAAAGTTTACAGTTGAACCCAAAACTAGGGGGTGAAGTGAGGTAGGGAAAAACTACTCAGCCAACCAGATAACCCTGGGCAATTTGCTTAACCACACTAAGCTGTAGTTTTTACATATGTAAGATGATGTAATAAATCCTGCATCTTTAATTTGTTCTGAGGATTAACTGAGATGCCCTACACAAAACACCTATCCCAGTGGCTGGCACAAAGGGCACAATAAATAGTAGTAATTTCCTTCCCTCAGTTATGTCATCTGCAAAATGGGGAATAAATGTCTTTAAATGTGAAACCCAATTGAATCTGGAAAGGAAAACTTAGCTGTTATATAGCTACCTCACGTTAGACCAGAATCAAGTAAATGAACATTAATAGGCCATGCAATTAAAAACTAATAACAGCACAGAGAATACAAACTTGATAACAATCCCAATGAAAAAGACCCAAGAGTTTTAATTAGCCACAAACTCAGTTTGAAGCAAGAATGGGACATAGTTACCATGAGAAACTTATGCAATTGTAGATTACATAATGATAATAATTAACATATATTGAAATTTACTATGTCCCAAGGGATACTCTTAAGTATTGTACTTTACTCATTTAATGCCGCCAATGACCCTATTAGCTGCTACTTCTATCACCAATTTATAGATGGCAAAACTGAAGCAGAGAGAAGTTAAGTAAATTGTCTGTGGTCACAGAGCTTATTATTAGCAGAGCTGGGGTGGAAATAGCAGAGCTGTGCACACTGAAGACCACATTTGGAGTTACTGGGTTAGTTCTGAGTACCATGTCAAATGCAGCCACATTGTCCCTAACCAGATGCCACCTCAGCCTTCAACTGTTCTGTGTCAACAGGTTAGGAGGGAGAGGTTAGGGATGGCATAGCTTAGAATTAAGTCACCCACCTAGACCCAGTCTCTAAAGGCCAAGCCATGACATCAAGATGTTCACATTGCCCTCCAGATCATCTTACTGCTTATCAGGCAAGGGGCCCTGCGCTTCATGGAAGGGTCTTGAGGTCTTGCCCCTGAATTGTCACATTCCTTTCTCCTCTCTTCTCTCTCAGTCCATTTGACTGAGCCTCATAAGTTGATGGCTACCTGCCAGTTAACAATGATGGCACTGGAAAATGAGGCAAGCTAGATATTTCTTTGAAGTCTCATACCCTCTAAAAATTCATGCAAATTTTGCACTCTCTTTCATACTATTTCTAGGTTTGTTTTAATATAAAATTAATATTTTAGGCAACTTATCACTGAGTAAAATTAATGCTCTGAAGTGATGAACCACAGTTTTCATAGAACCCCTGGCACTCTGCTGAAAAAAATTGGAAGTGTTAGCTGCTCAGTCGTGTCCAACTCTTTGCTGCCCCATGGACTGTAGCCCACCAGGCTCCTCTGTCCATGAGATTTTCTAGTCTAGAATACTGAAGTAGGTAGTCGTTCCCTTCTCCAAGGGATCTTCCTAACCCAGGGATCAAACCCAGGTCTCCTGCATTGCAGCTAGATTTTTTACTCTTTACCTCTGAGTAAAACTGATGCTCTGGTGTGATGAACCAGTTTTCATAGAACCCCTGGCACACTGTTACATGTCCCCAATCTGAAAAATTCAGACCTGCAGACACATACTTCACCAGGAAAGATGTCCACGGTGTATCAAGGGTGATAAGAGTTACTACACAGTATGCACAGTATGATTCTATTTTTGTATCCCCTCTGGAAGGCTACCTGTACTCTAAAATGTTACCTCTGTGTTGTAAGAATATGGGTGATTTTTATCTTGCTTTTTTGCTTCTTACGTAACTTTTCTATAATAAGCAGATGTATTATCTGTGGGCGTGGAGTATGGGGTTTTGTGGTGGTGGGTTTTTTTTTTTTTCTCAAGGCAAGGGGGTAATTAGTTTGTCTTTTTAAGATTTAAGAGTTCCTGATTGCCTGCATGTTTCAGACACTTGCTTCAGCAAGCTGTGCCTTTCAGACTCAGATCTTTGCCTTCTGAAGCAGGGGAGCCAAGTAGAATAAAACACCACACACACAAGCTTAACCAGACATCTTCCCTGGGGCCTCACCTTGTTCTTTGTTCATTTTACCAGCAGCAACCTTGAATATCCAGGATACTCACACAAGTCCCTCTCGCCTTTGAAGTTTGTTGTGGGGTGCCCAGTGCTCAATCCCAACTCTGCTTCTCCTACAGCAAAATGTTTCTGTCCTGCCCGCACCTCCCGACAACCAGCTCCCGCCTTCTCACTGCAGGCTTCGTGCTGCTGGCTCACAGCTCACTGCACATTTGGAACCTGTGACTCAGCTCTCAGCATCTTCCCCTAAGGTTGCCCCACTGCAAGTTCAGTTTCCTAGTCTTCAGTCTCTACTTCGTACTAAGGTCCCCTTCCTATCTCCTTCATGATGTCATTAATCATGATTAATTATTTGTTACACAATTACTATGTGGCAAGTGCCTAATGGCTATCCATTTATATCTGTTATCTTTTAAATCTCATTTGTTGCTGCTGTTCAGTCCCTAAGTCTCTTCTGACGCTTTGCAACCCCAAGGACTCCAACATGCTTAGCATGTGAAATGAGCGCAATTGTATGGTAGCTTGAACATTCTTTGGCATTGCCCTTCTTTAGGACTGGAATGAAAACTGATCTTTTCCAGTCCTGTAGCCACTGGGGAGTTTTCCAAATTTGCTGACCTACTGAGTGCAGCACTTTAACAGCATCATATTTTAGGATTTTAAATAGCTCAGCTGGAACTTCATCACCTCTGCTAGCTTTGTTACTAGTAATGCTTCCTAAGGCCCACTTGATGTCACATTCCAAGATGTCTGGCTCCAGGTGAGTGACCATACTACCGTGGTTATCTGGGTCATTAAAACCTCTTTTATATAGTTCTTCTGTATCTTCTTGCCATCTCTTCTTAATCTCTTCTACTTCTTCTAGGTCCTTACCATTTCTATCCTCTACCATGCCCATTCTTGCATGAAATGTTCCCTTGATAGCTCCAGTTTTCTTGACAAGATCTCTACTCTTTCCCATTCTATTGTTCTCCTCTATTTGTTTGCATTGCTCATTTAGGAAAGCCTTCTAATCTCTCCTTGCTAGTCTCTGGAATTCTGCATTCAGTTGAGTATATCTTGCCCTTTCTCCTTTGGCTTTCACTTAGTTTCTTTCCTCAGCTATGTGTAAAGCCTCCTCAGGCAACCACTTTGCCTTCTTGCATTTCTTTTTCTTTGGGATGGTTTTGGTCACTGCTCCCTATACAATGTTACAAACCTCTGTAACATCATAGTTCTTCCAGCACTCTGTCTATCAGATCTAATCCCTTCAATCCATTCATCACCTCCATTGTATAATTATAAGGGATTTAAATCCTACCTGAATGGCCTAGTGGTTTTCCCTACTTTCTTCGATTTAAGACTGAATTTTGCAATAAGGCTCTCATGACCTGAGCCACAGTCAACTTGCTTGTGTTAACTGTATTGAGCTTCTCCATCTTTGGCTATAAAGAACATAATCAATCTGATTTCAGTATTGACTATCTGATGATAGTCATCTTATGATGTCCCCTAAGGTATATTTCACAGTCCTTACATCACAGGTAAAGAAACTGAGACTCAGGGTGCTTGAGTAAAGTTTAAGATCACCATTCTGATTATTGTCAATAGTATCAACTCTGAGCTTAGTGTCTTAAAACAACAGTTTTATTCTGGGTATTTACCGGGCTCATCTAGATGGTTCTTGGGGCTGCAGTCAGGTGGCAGCTGGATAGGTAGTCATTTCAAAGGATTTCCTCACTACATGTATGTGGCTGATGCTGGCTATAGGCTGAGATTTCAGCTAGGCTATCAGTCAAACACCCACACTTGGCCTCTCCATATGGTCTTTCACTTAGGTCAGTTTAGGGTTTTTTACAAAATGGAAAATTCCAAACAGAACAAGATGGAAGTGCATGGTATTTTTATGACTCAACTCACACAGCGTCACTTCTGTCACCTTTCATTGGTCATGGCAGTCATGAAGTTCTGCCCAGGTTCAAGGGGAGGGAACACAGACCCCACTACTTGACAAGAAGAGTGTCACCACACTGCAAGAATGTGTGGGATGGGATACAGAGTCAACCATCTTTGGAAATTGTGGTCTGCCACAATTACACAGCTAGTAAAATAGGTAGAGGCAGTATTTGAACCCAGCTCAGCCTACATGCAAAGCCTGTGCTCGTAAACAATGACAGTACACTGCCGAGAGACAGTCAAAATGCCTCAAGCTCTGAGTCTGGGATACAGAGTACAACACATCAGGAAGACATTAACCAACAGAGTGTCCAGAAGAGGGAAGATGCTGAGATGCCCAGAAACAGCAACATGGATTTAACAAAGACTTGAGGAGATTTAGCCTGAGGAAGATGAAACTTAAAAGTGACCTGATAGCTTTCTCAAATCCACTGAAGATGAACATGTGGAAGAAGGAAGACAGATTGTGTCTTGCCTTCCCCAGTGAAGGAGGAGACAAGGAGGCAGAATCCAGTTCAGTGCACATGACAGAGCACTGGCTTTGGAAACTTACTGGTTTGGTGAGCAAACCAGGCTTACCTGCTGCTGTACCTCTTCGGTAAATCACTTATGTTCTCTAGGCCTCATTTTCCACATCTGTAAAATGGACATAATAAAACCTATTTTACAGGGTTGCTGTAAAAATTAAAGATGATATATGTAAAGTAACCTGACATACAGTAATTACTCAGTAAATAATAGCTGCTATTTTTATTATTGTTGTCATTGTTATTCATTAGAGCTCTTCAACAATGAGATTGGCTGCCTTGCAAAACACAAGGTCCCAGAAAGGATTTTTATACTCGGCAACGTGCAGTATCTGGATGGAATGTTGGACTAAAAGCAAGGAAGCTCTGGGCCTTTGCCCACCTTGGGCTCACTAGAAATGAAGGTCAACCCAGGGAGACCTCATTGTCCCTTGGATGGATTTAGCCTTGGGGCCTGCTGGGACCCTGGTAGCACTATCTAGGAGAGAACAAGAGGAAACCAAGAAGGCACTGAGCTAAGAAGGCCGCACAGGATCCTTGAGAGAGGCCCAGGTAGAGGCAGCAGAGGTCTTTGGGAAAAGGCAGTGACAGAATCAGAAAGATATCAGTGGGTTCTGGAAACTGTCTAGGCTGGATCCGCCTAGCCAGGCCTCCTGGGAAATCTGTAATCCCGAGGAGAAGGATATGGTAAGAATGTTAGGAGCTGGGGCCCCAGACAGCAAGGGTGACCTCCATGTCAGTTGCTCATTTGTGTCGCCATGGACTGTAGCCTGCCAAGCTCCTCCATCCATGGAGTTTTCCAGGCAAGAGTACTGGAGTGGGTTTCCATTTCCTTCTCCCAGGGATCTTCTGACCCAGGGATCAAACGCAGGTCTCCTGCATTGCAGGCAGATTCTCTACCGCTTGATCCACAAAGGAAGCCCATAAGCACAGATTAAAAATCAGGAAACCAAGATGGAAATCAGGTCTTATACAGACTGGCAAACAACACAGGGGAAAGAGAAGGTAGGGAAGGAAAGGGGGGAAGGGGGAACTTGAAAAAAATAGCCAATATGTATAGCACTCACTATGTGCCAGGCATGGTTTTAAACATGCCATGAATGTTAACTCACTTAAGCAATGATCCTATAAGATATGTTATTATTATTCCCGTCTTACAAGTGAGGAAACCAAGCTATAGAGAGGCTGTTAGTTGCCTAAGTCTCCATAGGTAGAAGCTGTCAGAGTCAGGTTTGAACCCAGGAAAGCTGCTTCCAGTGCTCTGATCTTTACCACTCTATTCTTATGCCTGTCCAGGTGCATACACCACTTAATTTTAAGTGCATGCATATTCAGTCGTGTCCAACTCTTTGTTGGACCCCATGGACTGTAGCCCACCAGGTTTCTCTGTCCATGGAATTTTCCAGGCAAGAATTCTGAAATGGGTTGCCATTTCCTAATCCAGGGGATCTTCCTGACCCAGGAATTGAACCCAATTCTTTTGTGGCTCCTGCATTGCAGGCGGATTTTTCCCGCTGTGCCACCCTTAATTTTAAAGGTAATGATTATTGCCTCTATTTTCAGAGGAGGAAAACGGAAGCTCAGAGGAACAGAGAAGCTTCCTCCATATCAAACAGCAAGAAGAGAACTGAGGTAGGATATTAACACAGATCCGTCGGCTCCTGCAATTACACATAATCTTGTGTTTAACAGGCACAAGTACTTAGGACCTGCCAGAGGATTAACAGCAGAAACAACTGATTCCACTTCCTATAACCAGGCGATGGTCCAAAGGCTTCCTGGCCTGCCGTGGGCTGAATGGGTCAAATTTCAGGGGCGTGGGTCTCAGTGACCTTACAGGGACAATGTCTCCAAGGTTCCCTCCTCCAACCTGCCACTTCTCCCCCACAAATGCAGGCATGCCTGGGTTTGGTGTCACAGTGATAAATTCCAGTCTCTGATGGCAAAACTCCCAGGCCCCATTCCTGTCTGCCTATTAAGTGGCAAGACCTTTCCCTGACTCACCAGGGAAAACCTCAGAGGAAAAAGAAAAAAGACTGGGTTTCCAGAACATTAAACTTCCACTGCCACTGCCGCTTGCCAATCTGCCTGCTAATCACTTGGAGCAAAGAAAGCCAGTGCTCACTAGCGGGAGCAGGGAGTGGGGGATGTTCACTGCATCACTGCCTGCCGACCGTCCTTGTCTCTCCAGTAGGCAGGGACCTTGGAAGGTCAGTTCACTCCTCTTCCCAACCTGGCCCAGACTCGCTTCATGCAGAGAAAGAAATCTGGCCCAGCCAAAAGGACAGTTTTCCCTCCATATTAGGTAACAAAAATATCAACCAGGGCTTATCTGAGAGCCAACTAATATTTAGTAAATATTGTCCATGTGCCAGACACTGGTCTGATTAAACTGAGCTCCAACCCTCTGTCTCCAAAGTTTATCATCAGGGGCTTAAGGACCAAGAAAGGGAGTAATGCTTAGATTTGAGGGTATAAATACTGGAAACTTTTCCTGTCACCCCTACCTACTCCACTAGATCCCCCAGCACCTTACAAAACACACATTCCTCCTGCCTTCTTTGCTGGCTTTCTTTTTCTGGGAGAGATTTTCTTGTGCAGCAACAGACTGCTCCAAAACAAAGGTTTGGTGGAGTTTTGCCAGCAGTGGGTACAGTGAAAAGTTCACTGAGCTGGGTCATAGTGTGAACCTGGAACAGTCACTCAGCCTTGGTGATTTTTAGTAGTGTTATCTGTATAATGGGATTACTTAAACCACCTATTTCTTAAATTATTCATGCCTTCCAATTTCTTTAAAGAAGTCTAGCTCACCACACTGGCATATATGATAAGAGCACATTTTAGAAAAAAATGCACAAAAAAAGGTATTCCTAGGGTGTGGGGAAATGGGCCCTTTTGTGCATGCTGGTAGGAGTACAAGCTGGTACATCTTTTTTAGTGTGGGTGGGAGGGTAGCAATAAGTGTGAAAGAAAAAGCACCATACTCATCCTTTTCCTCAAAATCTTCACTACAGAAATTTTCTGTGCCTTGCTGGAGCAGCCGTGAAGAGATACCACACGCCCAAGGTAACAGAAACCCAAGTAAGATGGTAGGTGTGGCAAGAGGGCAACAGAGGATAGACACACTGAAACCATACTCACAGAAAACTAGTCAATCTAATCACACTAGGACCACAGCCTTGTCTAACTCAATGAAACTAAGCCATGCCCACGGGGCAACCCAAGATGGGCGGGTCATGGTGGAGAGGTCTGACAGAATGCGGTCCACTGGAGAAGGGAATGGCAAACCACTTCAGTATTCTTGCCTTGAGGACCCCATGAACAGTATGAAAAGGTAAAATGATAGGATACTGAAAGAGGAACTCCCCAGGTCAGTAGGTGCCCAATATGCTACTGGAAATCAGTGGAGAAATAACTCTAGAAAGAATGAAGGGATGGAGCCAAAGCAAAAACAATACACAGCTATGGATGTGACTGGTGATAGAAGCAAGGTCCAATGCTGTAAAGAGCAATATTGCATAGGAACCTGGAATGTCAGGT
>SJYQ01058639.1:156195-199003 GCA_006410935.1 Redunca redunca
TCTAGTCAAGGCTATGGTTTTTCCAGTGGTCATGTATGGATGTGAGAGTCGGACTGTGAAGAAGGCTGAGCGCCAAAGAATTGATGCTTTTGAACTGTGGTGTTGGAGAAGACTCTTGAGAGTCCCTGGGACTGCAAGGAGATCCAACCAGTCCATTCTGAAGGAGATCAGTCCTGGGTGTTCTTTGGAAGGAATGATGCTAAAGCTGAAACTCCAATACTTTGGCCACCTCATGCGAAGAGTTGACTCATTGGAAAAGACTTTGATGTTTGGAGCAATTGGGGGCAGGAGGAGAAGGGGACGACAGAGGATGAGATGGCTGGATGGCATCATGGACTCGATGGACATGAATCTGAGTGGACTCCGGGAGTTGGTGATGAACAAGGAGGCCTGGAGTGCTGCAATTCATGGGGTCACAAAGAGTCGGACATGACTGAGCGACTGAACTGGACTGAACTGAACCGTAAGGTATGTGAAAAGATACACAACATAACAATGGTCATTACCACATCATTTTATCACTTCATACCTACAACAAGTATGTACAATAGATGTTTATAGGGAGCCCTCCTACACAATTCATGAGAATGTAAATTGGTATAGCCACTATGGAAAACAATATGGAGGTTTCTTAAAAAAATAGAAGTAGAGTTTCCATATGATCCAGCCATCCCATTCTTGGGCATATACTCAGAGAAAACTGTAATTCAGGTAGAAACATGCACTTCTGTGTTCATAGCAGCATTATTCACAATAGGCAAGACATGCAAGCAATCTAAATGTCCATCAGAAGATGAATTAAAAAGATGTGGTATATATGTGTGTGTGAGTGCATGTATGTATATGTTTGTGTGTGTGTATACACACACGCAATGGAATGGGCTTCCCAGGTGGCTCAGTGGGTAAAGAATCTGCCTGCGATGCAGGAGACAGAGGAGATACCAGTTTGATCCCTGGCTTGGGAAGATCCCCTGGAAGAGGGCATGGCAACCCACTCCAGTATTCTTGCCTGGAGAATCCCGTGGACAGAGGAGCCTGGTGGGTTACAGTCCATAGGGTTGCAAAGAGTCAGACACAACTGAGGTGACTGAGCATGCACAATGGAATATTGCTCAGCCCTAGAAAAGAATGAAATATGGATGGACCTAGAGATTATTATACTAAGTGAGGTAACTCAGAAAGAGAAAGGCAAATACCATATGATATAACTTACCTGTGGAATATAAAATATGACACAAATAAACCTACCTATGAGACAGAAACAGACTCACAGGCTACGGTTGCCAAGGGGCGAGGCGTAAGAGAGGGATGGATGTGGAGTTTGGGATTAGCAGATGGAAACTATTATATATGGGATGGATAAACGACAAGGTCCCACTGATAGCACAGAGAACTATATTCAATATCCTGTGATAAACCATAACGGAAAAGAATATAAAAAGGAATACATATAACTGAATCACTTTACTGTGCAACAGAAATTATACATTGTAAATCAACTATACTTCAGTTTAAAAAAAAAGAATAGATATTCACATTTTAAAGAACTGCCATAATAAAAAATATATAGTCAGTACCCATGCATGCATGCTCAGTGACTAAGTCATGTCCAACTCTTTGCAACCCCATGAACTATAGCCCGCCCGGCTCCTTGGTCCATGGGATATTCCAGGCAAGAATTCTGGAGTGGGTTGCCATTTCCTTCTCCAGGGGATCTTCCCGACCCAGGGATCGAACCCACAGCTCCTGCAGCATCTCCTGCATTGTGGGTGAATTCTTTACCGCTAAACCACCTGGGAAGCCAAGTACCAAACACCTATCTTAATATTCAATATACCTTTAAGCCTCATACATGCCATGTCCCACCTCATGCATCTCTCTCCTCCCCCTTCAGTAACCCACTACCTCAAATTTTGTGCTATTCCCTTTCTTTCTTCTCTTTATAGTTTTGCCATACATCTACATATCTCTTAAGAAAAGTTTCATTTTTCCTATTTTGATCTCTATTCAAACATAGTCAATTTGTATACATTGGTCCGTGATCCTAGTTTTAACTTGATTTTTAACTCCACAAATTAGATGATGATGACAGTGATTGTGATGTTTAGCGTTGTTTTACACAATCAGTATTTATTTATATATCTTCTACTTTCTTTCTTCACCATTCATTCTTGCACTTCAAATCTCCTCCTGGGATCATTCTTCTTCTTCCGTGTGCATATCTTTATAAGTTCTTTTAGCAAGTCTCTCTGGGTAATCAACTGTATCATTTTTTTCTTTTTAAAACATTTTTAATTTGCTTTTATTTTACCCTCATGTTTAGGACTTCCCTGGTGGCTCAGAGGTTAAAGTGTCTGCCTCCAATGCGGGAGACCTGGGTTCGATCCCTGGGTCGGGAAGATCTCCTGGAGAAGGAAATGGCAACCCACTCCAGTATTCTTGCCTGGAGAATCCCCTGGATGGAGGAACCTGGTAGGCTACAGTTCACGGGGTCACAAAGAATCGGACACGACTGAGCGACTTCACCCTTACCCTCATGTTTAAGAGAAAATTTAGTGGTGGTAGAATTTTAGCAAAATATTTTCACTTAGCACTTTAGTCTTCTGGCTTCTGTTGTTGCTGTTGATAAATAACCTGTGGGTGGAATTCCCATTGCTCTGTAGGTAATCTATCTTTTCTCTCTGACTTACTTTTAGGATCCTCTCTTCTTTAGTATTCTGTTTTTCTACAAAATGTGAGTTTCTTCTTCTTTATCCTGTTTTGGATTCACTGGACTTGCTAAGCTGAGAAATAATGTCTTTTATCAGGACTGGAAATTTTTCAGTCATTATCTTTCTTAATACTTCTCTCTGCTTTCCTCTGTCATCCTATAATTTTCCAATTATATCTATGTTGTATCTCCCCACTCAGTTCTTTATATCTCTTCACTCTTTCATCTCTTTGTCTTCCTACAGTATTCTAGGTCATTCTTCAGAGAAACTTCCAGGTCACTAATTCTTTCTTCTTAATTCAATTGTGTCTAGTTTATTATCACATACATTGAGTGGTTCATTTGTATGATTATAGTTTTTTATTTCTAAGATTGAAGGAACACCTACTCTAATATATTTAATGAAAAGATAAGTGTAATTATACTTACTGGCAAGGGAAAATGTCAGCATAAGGACTAGGTATAAAAATTAAGTTATATAATACTGTTCTCTTTGGATCATAGGTTATTGGGTGATCCTTGCTTTGTCTTTCTATACTGTTTTAATTTTTTGCAATGGGAATTTATTATATTAACAAAACAATTGTCTCAATGTTACTCACACTATTATGCAGATATGCAAAACATTTGTGGCGTCTTTATTTCTCTGTAACATGCTTAACTGTGCTTCTAGAAACTCCATCCTAGTGGGAATTAGAGGACTAGGAGTCTGATGAACCAGACCCAGAATACGGGTCTCCCCAGATTTGCTTGGCCCTATTTGCCTCTCCCCTCTACCACGTATTCAGTGAATAGCTTTAACCACCACTGTCTCATACCCTAAAACTCCCTACTGTCTCAGCCTTCTCTAAAGTGAGGGCTTTAGCAGATACTCCTTCGTACCTGTCATGGCAGGAACCACAGCAGCTCTGGTGCCAAGGTTTGACTCAACAAGATCCACTAAGATTCTGATTCTTCTCGTCTCTTCCAGACTCAGATAAAGGGTGTGTTTTGACTTAGTGCTTAGTAACAAATTACTCAAAAGCTTGGGGCTTAAAGCAACTTATTATCACACATTTTCTGTAGATCAAGAATCTTCAAGTGGCTTGGCTAAGTGGTTCTGGCCAAGGGTCTATCATGAGACAGTAGTCAAGATGACGACAGGAATTGCAGTTAGTGAAGGCTCGACTGGACTTCAGTGAAGCTAGAAATTGGAGGTCCACTTCCAAGATGGCTTACTCTCGTGGATATTGGCAGGAGGCTTTGGATCCTCACCACGTAGGTCTCTTCATAGGCTGCTTGATCGTCCTCACAACATGGAAGTTGGATTCTCCAAGAACAAGTAAGAGCAAGGAGGAAGACACAATGACCTACCCTCTGAAGTCACACACTGTCGTTTTCACTTTATTCTCTTTGTTAGAAGCAAGTCACTAAGACTAGCGCACACTGGGAGAGGAACTGGGCGTACTACTTGAGGAGAGTATGAAAGCATCTGTGAACACAGTTTTAAACTACAACAAAGGACCACAGCACAGACACACCATCTCCTACCTCCTCAGAATCCTCCCGGAAGAACCAGTTAACACAACATCATAGTCCACTGGGACAAATGTTGACCACTAAACACAGGAAAGAGTTAAAAACAGTAAACAAACAAACAAACCACCCACTGACTCTTTTGAGATGCGGTGGTTCCTCGCAGCTCATCTGAAAGAAGTCCCATGTGTCTCCACAACAAAATTAGTTCTCTTGTGAAGCTCAGTGATGCCTTCTCTCCTTCCCAGCCTCACTTTCCTTTTCTCCTTTATCTTTGCTACCCTAGGACAGCACTGCTGAGTAAAGCTTGAACATGTAAGCTTTGTCTCAAGTTCTATGTTCTAGAAACTTCAGTCAAGTCAAGATCTCAACATAAGCGTTTCTTTGAATGGTTCAGTCTCTTCAGAGTAAATGTTCAGACTTCCAGATTTCCTCCTGCAATGCTCCACCACCACCCTGACTCTTCCTTAATGATGACTAAGTAGACGGTGACATGTACATAATTTTTAGTAATGGGAAAGGTGAACTAACCCATGGTCAACACTGACCTCTGCCACTGGGCTGTTATCTAATCTGGTTTCTATACTTCTCTGACTGAATGGTCAGGATGACACACTAGCACGCACAGCCAAAAACCACAATTCCGGTCCTTTTTCTCCAACTGCAAAGTTCTCTGCTCTGTGAACTCTTTGTTCCAATCCCAAAACTCTACTCAACTCTCAGCATCCCAACAAATAAGAATGATTTCCATCACACCATAGCCTGAATTATCTCTACCCCACTGTTTGTAAGAAAATTCCATGATCATATTATTGGGGAAAAGGCAGTAGTGAATTTAGAAATTTTTTTCTTTCCATAAAAAACCTTACTTTCAAGACTATTCTGTCCTGATGGACTGGAAAACAGGAAGTTGCCTTTGGATGTAAAGCTAAAAATGGCCTCTTTGTTCTGGATGATTCCTGCCTTTCCTGAAGAACTAAAAGTCATTGCTTTCATGGGTGGAGAACTCCAGGAAAACAAATTTACAATATACGGATATTCACTCAAAACATATGTTAAACATATTATCTATCCCTTTTAAGCAATTAAAGTATTTTTTCAAAAAGTACTGTCATCACCTCATTACTGAGCCCATCTCTAGCTTGCCTATTAAGGATACCCCTCTTTATCGCTTCTCAAACAAATTGAACCTAATCAGACTTATAAGCCTTTGCATAGCAAAGGAAACCATAAACAGAACAACAACCCACAGACTAGGAGAAAATATTTGCAAATGCAACTGACAAGGGCTGAACTTCCAAAATATACAAACAGCTCATACAACTCAATAACAAAAAAAATAACCTAATCAAAAAATGGACCAAAGACCTAAATAGACATTTCTCCAAAGAAGACATACAGATAACTAACAGGCACGTGAAAAGATGTTCAACATCACTAATTATTAAATGTAAATCAAAACTACAATGAGGGGTCTTCCTTGGTGGCTCAGTGGTAAAGAATCTGCCTGCTAATGCAGGAGACACGGTTCAATCCCTGGTCCAGGAAGACCCCACATGCCGCAGAGCAGCTAAGTCTGGACACCACAACTATTGAACCTGTGCTCTGGAGCCTGGGAGCCGCAGCTATGGAAGCCCACACTCCCCAGAGCCCGTGCTCTGCAATAAGAGAAGCCACTGCAACGGGAAGCCCTAGAGAAAGCCCCCAGCAACGAAGACCCAGCATGGCCAAAATAAATAAAATTATAAAAGGAAAAACTATGAAATATCACCTCATACAGTCAGTACGGCCATCGTTTTCTACAAATAATAAATGCTGGAGAGGAAAGGGAACCTTCCTACACTGTTGATGGGAATGTAAATTGGTGCAGCTGCTCTGGAAAATAGTATGGAGGTCCCTCAAAAAAAAAAAAAAAAAAAACTAAATATAGAGCTATATATGATCCTGCAACTCCAATTCTGGGCCTTTATCCAGAGAAAACCATAGCTTTCAAAGATATATTCACCTCAGTGTTCACAGCAGCACTATTTACGATAGCCATGCCATGGAAGCAACCTAAAAGTCTATTGATGGATGAATGGATAAAGAAGATACGGTGCATATACGCAAAAGAATACTACTCGGCCAAAAACAGAATGAAATAATGCCATTTGAGGCAACATGCATGGACCTAGAGAGTGTCATACTGAGTGAAGTCAGACAGAGAAAGATAAATATCATATGATATCGCTTACATGTGGAATCTAAAAAATTATACAAATGAACTGATTTACAGAACAGAAACAGATTCACAAACACAGAAAACATTATTATGGTTCCCAAAGGGGAAGGGGGCAGGGATAAATTAGGAGTTTGGAATTAGCAGATACAAACTACTATATGTGAAATAGATAAATAACAAAGATCTACTTAGAGCACATAGAACTATATTCAAAATCCTGTAATAAATTATAATGGGAAAGAATTTTTTTAAAAAGACACTCCTCTTCTTCCTCTACCTCCCAGTCCAAACACTCAATCTTCTCCCCTTACAAAGGGCAGCTCAGTTTGCTCTCATTTCCCTGGTTTTGAACTCAGCAGTCCTTCCAGGATGTGAGTTCCTATACTTACTCCTTTGACCCAGAATAAGAAAGAGCTCTCGCAAATGCCATTGTCTTACCTCACAGTCAGGAAAGAGAGATCAAACACAAGGATTTTTAAGACATGAAAAGAAAAGATGGATGTGAAATCACTTTGTCAACTGTGAAGCACTGTAAAAATATCAAGTATGATCTCATGAAGGAAGACTTCTTAAATAGCTGCGAAGAGTACTTCTTCTAATGTTGCCTCTAGACAGTCTTTTGAATGATGACACTTGTCCCAGGGGCCAGGAAGGATAAAGTCAGTATTAGGAGTGAGGCTTCTTTAAATCACTGATTAGAAAGGATGGAGCAAGAGGGGGCACCTGTGGAAAGTCATTTCCAGATGCATCTCTTCTGGCTGGACACGCTGGCTTCAGGCCTCCACTGGTGTGGCAGTGTTAGAGCAGCCTAGGGAAGGCATCCAGGGAGGTCCAAGTCACAATACTGAGATGGTGGCAGAACCCCAAAGCCTTCAGGCAGACCACTTCTGCAGTCGTGGGCAGAGATCCACCCAGGCCACCGTCCAAATCCACTCGGCTGGGCAGAAGAAGAACTGATTTATGTCTCCAGCAGGTATGCCAGAGAAAATTCAAATTGATCAAAAATTAAATATTCATAGGACATTATTCATTAAGATTCATCTCACCGAATGGATGAAATGAGGCAAGGGAAGAAATTAGCTTGCTTGAGAGTGTCAAAGTGATTATGTGATTAAATTGCAATTTATAATTTCTCCTTCAAAAAAAGCCTTACTTCTTGATTTGTATTTTTTCCTCCTTACTGTGCCCCGCTGTTTTCTAGGCCTGAGCCAAAGGCACTCAGGGTTAATCGGTGATGAGAAGGCTCCAAACACAGTGCCTGGTCTCCATCCTTCACTCCTACCCACTGCTGACTTCAGGAGAGGGCCTTCACCTACCATTGCTCTTAATGCTGAGAACAGGGCCTCCGGAACAATAGGCCCTCTGACAGCCCCCACAGAGAAAACCAGACAAATCCCTACAGGACCACTTGGTTGGATTGTTTCCAGGCTTAGGCCACTGTCTCCTTTTCCTCTATGAGGAAAAAAATAACTATATATATATATATGCAATACAATTTTTCTGTAGATTGTCAGTGTCCCTGCAGGACATACCTAGATGACCACCCTCCATCTTCTCCCAGAAGGAGGCGTCTTCCTTGTACTCTTGGCTCCCCCTCCTGAACTTGATGTGGAGTTACACAGAGCCTCCTTGAGGCAAAGTCAGGGTCAGGTGATGGCTTGGCAAAGCTCACCCACTGAGACTCCATCACTGAAGGCTAACAAGCCTGTTCCTCAGTGCCTACCAACAAAGGTCCTCAGGGAAGTAACCAGAATTCAAGAACCCAGCAGTCCAGGGACAAGAGAATAGGTATACCCACCTGGTGGGCTGCCGTCTATGGGGTCGCACAGAGTCGGACACGACTGAAGCGACTTAGCAGCAGCAGCAGCAGGAAACCCACCCCCTTCAGCTGGTGGATCCTCTCTGCCACAATCCCCCATCTGGCGAGCCTGAATCCAGTGAAGAACCAGGGATGCTCCCCAAACCTTGTCACCTGGAGACCAGGCAGCTTTAGTTCCCCAGCTAAAGTCTCCAGAGCCCTGAGGACCCTGAGCATGCAGCCACCTTAGGAGGTGCAGGTGGGCCCAAGGACCAGCAAGATCCAGATGAAGCCCCGCTTCTATCTGCTCCTTTCATTGTGCTTCTGGATGTGAATTCATTCCAGGAACGGGTTTCACTGCTAAAAATAATTTTAAACCACCAAATTAGATGACCTCTCCTAAGCCCCTTCCAGACCAGAAGCTTCTGATTCTCCGACTTTAGTGGTATAGAAACAAGATGTACTCTGAGCTAGACAAAGTCTCCATTTTCTCCCCTTACCTCTCGCTTTGAGAAAAGCTGCAATCTGTCTGTCTGTCTTCCTTTCTAGAAGCCGGAGTCTAACCAAGATGCTCTGTATGGGTATGGAGGCAGACGGCTAACTGGGTTTATCTCACTGACTCTGTCTTCTCCCATTTTGGCCTCTCACTGTCTCTGTCGTTCTGTGTCTCTCTACTGCTACTGCCCAGAGAAGATTTAGAGGCTGGCTCCAGCAGCTGAGAAGGGTGGTATTAATTCCAAGCTTGTTTCCAAACACCACAGAGGCCTGCCCAGGTTAATTAGTTGTGCAGGCTTTTCTTCAAGTGAGCGAGCCGGCCGAGCTTTTATAGCTCTGTCACTGTGGTTATTTGTTCATCTTCTGTTTTATTTGGAAATGTGTTCATCTGACAATAAATAACATCCGCCATGACTAAGGACGATAAACACAGTGAGCACTCCTCCAGGGGTTTGAGGGGTCACAGTCAGAAGACTGCAAAGCCCGGTCCCCCTCCCTGGAGGTGTTTCCAGGCCCTTGGAGAGGTAGGGAGGATATGGGTAAGGCCAGCGAGAGGAGGCTAGAGGAAGAGGCAGAACCAAGAGATGTGGACATGGCTACAGGTGAAAAAGAAACACCACCGGTGAGCAGAGCCCTCAGCAAGGGAGCAGGGGCCTGAGAGTCTCAGGTAAAAGACACTGAGGATGGGCACGCCTCATGGCAGAGTGAAGGAAGACGATTTGGTTCCAGGCCCCAGCTCCAGCACCTATGACCTGTGTGAACTCAGGCAAGTGTCTAGTCTCCATGCTTCAGTATCCTCACCCTTAAAATGAGAAGGATAATAATAACTTTCCACTCAGAGTGGTTACCTAGGAGACAATGGAAGTAAATGTGCTCCACAAACAAAAGGGATTCTCTTTTTTAGATGAAAAGAATTGCTCAGGTAGACAGTCTTGGAGTGTGTGTTCAGGACGCTAGGCCTCCCTGGGAAAAAATTAAATCTGAAAATGTTAGAGAAAGGATTTGATGAGGCAGTTTCAGCCTTCTGTCCAAAGGATCTGTGCTGATGACTTCAACATGACCACAGAGTTTGGCCCATTTACAAGCTGACTGAAGTCTTACCATGGCTAGTTCAGCTCTTGCACAAGCCCCAACTGGGCAAATTCTGTTAATCCAAACAACATTACCATGGGAAGCACTTCACACTGATCTACAAGTACTTACTGAGGACTTTAGGGGTGACACAGGGGGAAGAGCACAGAAGGACCACAGTATAAATCCAATTAGGCAGAACCGAATATTGGTAAAGGGTATTAGCTTGGGATTTAAATCAGCTGTTTATATCACTTTAAGCCTATAAACCTTAGAGAAGCTATTTAACATTTTTACCTCCTTTTAGTTTTCTCATCTATAAAATGGGCATAATAATAGCATCTAGCTCCTTGGATTGTGGTGTGAAGACTGAATGAGATGAAGTAGGTGGCATGCTTAGGATAGTAGATGGCATATGGCAAGGGTTCAATAAACACTAGCTATCATTATACACATAAAATTAGGCAAGACACAGATAACTGATCTATTCACTCACACACATATGCGCTTATTTTTATCAATTGAGAACCTGGGTGCACAATAAAAAATTTCAATCTGATGAGGTTTAATCAAGGAATGCTTCCAAGAAGAGTAACCTCAACACAGTAAGGAGAAGAGACAGGATATTCTCGTGTACTGCAGGGCAGATCCTCATGTATTTTCCCATTAATGCTTGAATCATAGCCAAGGTTATGAGAACCAAATCACCCACAGAGAGCTAGCAGCAAGCTGCCAGCAGATGGAGCCAGCCACCTCCACACGGAGCTGATGGAGCACTGCGTGCGTGCTAAGTCCCTTCAGCCCACCCCATGGACTGTGTAGCCCGCCAGACTTCTCTATCAGTGGAATTCTCCAGGCAAGAATACTGAAGTGGGTTGCCATTTTCTTCTCCAGATGGAGGCACCAGAAACCCTCAAATCAACCAGCACCCAGCTCACCTCCAGTCAGGATAGAAAAGGACCAAGAGACAAGGAGAGAGGGCCTGTGGGGACAGGTTAGGCCTTCCTCTCCCCTGCAGAGAAGAGACGGCTTCCCTGCCCCAGTGCAAAGGGAAAGAGGACGCACAGACCCCAGCGTGCCTCATAGGCTCAGAGCATTGCCAAAGAGTCCTTTGAGTCCAGGAGCCAAGCGCTGCAGCTTCATGCTCTGTTTTTTTCCTCCCCTCCACTGTAAGAAAAAGAGCAGAGCTCTTGACATTCACACCCTGAGGTCTAGGATCATACTTGAGTGTAAAGACCAGTACCTGTAGATTATGAAAGCAAGAGGCCCGCTGCAATAGCCTACCCAGCAGACTTGGTACAGCATGAATGGGAAGAAGACAGCGGGCAGCTCTCCCATCCTAGGTCCAGGTGGCCTTGAAGACAACAGCCACCCCAGCAGGCCCTGTAACTGCACATGGAAATGCACAAAAGTCAGTTCTAGGGCAGAAACCAAAGGTTTACCCAGGTTGGGCTGAATCACAAGTTGGAGATCTAAGCCAGAGAATGGAGTCACAGGGGGCCTATATCACTAGTGAGACCAAAGGAGGAGCAACTGAGGAGGCGGGGCAGGGAGGAGAGGCTGGTCCTCAGAGATGGAGGAGAGGAGGGCTGGGGTGGGATCTTCAGCATCCAGCAGAACTGGAAAGAACCCAGAGGGAGTAAAGGAAGCATGACACCTCCCCTGTCCCCACGTGCTGTGCGCTCAGTCATGTCTGACTCTTTCAGACCCCCTGGACTGTAGCCTGCCAGGCTCCCCGGTCCATGGAATTTTTTAGGCAAGAATACTGGAGTGAGTTGCCATTTCCTGCTCCAGGGGATCTTCCTGACCCAAGGATTGAACCCACAGCTCTGGCGTCGCCTGCATTGGCAGCGGATTCTTTACCATTGTGCCACCTGGGAATCTCAGCCTGTCCCCATAAGTCAGATCAAAAGGCTTCTTCCTCCCCATGCCTCCTCCCAGCCTCAGAGTCGCTGAGGCCTTGAAAAGGGTGAGAATGGGTGCCGTCAACCCAGTCCCCACTTCCCCTCCTCTGACCAAACAATCAGGGCCCACCCAGCTCTAACTGACGCTGAAGGAGAGGAGAAAGAAGAATCAAGTTTTGAATCAAGCTTGCCATGAAACTTTTAAATATTTAAAAGACTGAATCTTAATTACCAGAATGAGACTGTTAGTAACCGAAAGTGGCTGGAAAGTTATGGAACCAGACCAAGACATCATTAAGGGAGTTGCTCCCCAGCAGGAAAGAGAGATCTGGCAGGGTATAGCCAGGGGCAGTTACTGGAAGAAATAAGATTGCTTTGTGTTTATACTCCAACAAGTTGAGATTCCCCAGTAAATCAGGCCCAATTACCTGAACAGAGGAAGTAAATGGACGTTGGAGACTTGTGTCCCTGTGGTCAGGACACCCTGAAAACAGATACTGACTCCCACAGAACACATCCTGTTCTTTCCCATGCAGGTGCTGTCCCACCTCCCAGGGCAGAGACCTTAAGTGAAGAAGGGGAAATCTGTCCTCAAGCTTTTAATGAGGCTCTTAGACAGAGGAACATGATGGTTTCTTCTTAGAGGAATCACCAATGGAATGTGCTCGCAGGCAGCTGAAAAAGATGGTGCAATTTGCTTATTTCTGGTGCATTCCAGGAAGTATTACCTCTGCCTCACACTAGCATCTTCCAGTGGTCCCCACCTGGGACAGCCAACAGCCACAGAGGTCTTTGACTTTCCAGACTGAGAAAGACAGAAGAGGAACAAGTCAAGGGACACAACCGGTCCTGGGACACAGAGGCAACACCTCCAGAGGGTCAGAAGACTGCCAGAGAGGCCTTGATTCCCTAGTGGAAAATGAGAGGAAACAAAGTTTATAAAGAGAGTGGGAACTGATTCATGGAACAGGATGTTCCCTTGGCTAATTTCCATCTAGGGGAAAGGGAGGAACATTACAGAATGCCTGGGCTGTATCAGGCACCATGTTCATCCTTGTCTTGTTTGATCCCCCCATATCCACAGCCATGTAAGGAAGGCCTTCTCTCCATTTTGCAGCTGGAGGCAAAGTGGTTGCCTAAGGTTATATGTTGCTGGAATTTGAATGTCAGGTCGGTCTGTGTAGCATACATGGAGATTTACTGCCTTTATCGTCCCTTCTGTAAAGGGTTTGCTGTCCTGATGCCAAGAGTGTTGGTTCTAGTGGCCCCGCAGTTAAGCCATAGTCATGACTTTCTCAAGTACGGCCACCAGCCAGTGGATGAGCAAGATGGTGGTACACAAGCCTAGCCCTTTCTACCAACATGGAACTCCTCTAACAAGCAATTTTGCTCCAGGGTGCCCCATTGGGCTGACAGAAGCATTATCAGTTTTGCTTCACAGACTGAGACCTCCTCCTGGCCAAACCTGCTTTCTGTCTTTTCCTTTAAGAGGTCTTATTCTCCTTCTGTACTCTTAACTCCACTTTAGCATCTGGTTCCTAGAGAACCCAGCTGGAACTCCCAACAGTCTGACTATTAAGCTCCTGCTCATTCTAACACCTTATCCTCACTTTCACTCACCCTTGAGGTAACATTGCTGCAGCCCAGAAAATAACTTCCTGTTGGTAGCTTTGTTTCACCCATTTCAGAGGAAAGTTACTAAGGGTTAAGGATTAGAGGAGTTCCCAAACAGTTACCCTTAACTATTAGGTATTCAATCAAATCGGTGACTAACATTCAACCATATTTTGAACTCTTAAGTCCAAGTAAACAGTTGCCCTCACTTTCTCCATTTCTCCCATATCAATTCCAACCCCCTATTTGCCACAAAATGTGATTGAGATACAATTTTTTATATGTTGTGCTTAATAAGAATGCTTTATGATTCCTATATTTCATTTAAAAGACAGGTGAGCACAAACAAAAAGAAAAAATGTACTTCATCAAATTATATATATATATATATACATACATACACAAAAACAGACAAAGACATTACCCATTATATTTAATTGTGAGAAACTTGAACTCTTCCCACTAAAATTAGAAAGTAAGGAGACCCCTCTCACCATTGCTTTTCAACACTATATAGGGAAGTACTGCTTAATGCAGTAAGACAAGAAAGGAAGAGGTGACATTTGGGTAAGGAAGAAATAAAACTGTTCTTGTTCACAGATAGCATGATCATCTATGTAGAAAGATCTGACCAAAAAAAAAAAAAACCCTTCTGGAACTAATTAGTAATTACAGCAAGGTTGCAGGATACAAAGTTCGTATGTAAGAGTCAGCCACCTTTCTATACACCAGGAATGAACAAGTAGAATTTGACATTAAAAACATAATGTATTTACATTAGCACCACCCAAAAATGAGATTCTTAGGTATACAAGCATTACCAAAAGGGTGTGTGTGGGGTCTCACTGCTTGCCACTCAAAAGTCAAAAAACAGGCCAGGTTGGTGGAAAGCAAAGTTTGCTTTATTTCAGATACTGGCAACTGGGGTGGGAGGGTGGTGGACATCTGTCCAAAGGCCAAGCAGGGAGTGAGAGCGTTTATAGACAGAGTTGGGGGCGGAGGACAGTTACATCCAGAAAAAGCATAGTCATCTCTAACAGTCATCTTCAAATTTGTCATCAGCAGTCTGAGCAGCAGCAGCTTGATTGTTTTAGGTGCAGTTAACCTTCAGTTGCAGGGCCCATTTGTTCCCATTTCTTTGCGTCCAGTTCTCGGGATTGTAGCACCTCATGTCCTGGGTACAGTTTGGTCATCGTGTAGTTAATTTCTCCACCTGGTGTTTTGGTATCTGGCAGACAGCTCACAGGATATGGCTCAGAATATTATCTTCAGCCCTTGAGAAAGAGCTACAGATTCCTGGCTGTGCTTAAGGACCACATTATTATTATTTAGTCTCCTTTGACTGTTTCCCATTTCTCACTTCCCTGATTAAACTGATTCTTTGACTAAAGTTTTCCACAGACAAAAGGCAAGCAGAGGACATGGGGGGCGGACAGCAGGGTGCTGCTCCATTTCACAGGTGCAAACAAGATCTATAAAGGGAAACTACAAAACTCAGGTGAAAAATATCGAAGAAAATTTGAATAAATGGAGAGTTCCATTTACTTAATAAATCCCACTCTCATGAGTAGGAAGACAATACTGTCAGGATATTAGTTCTTTCCAATTTGATCTACTGATTCAACGTAATCCCAATCATAATGCTAGCAATTATTTTGTTGTGTTGACAAACTAATCACAAAAGTTATATGGAGAAGCAAAAGACCCAGAATAGCCAACACAACACTGATGGAGAAGAGTAAATCAAAGAACTAATATTACCTGACCTCAAGGCTTCTCAAAGCTACACTAACCCAGACAATGTGGCCCTAACCAAAAAAAGAAAAAAGAGAGAGAAATCCATGGAACACAATGAAAAGCCCAGAAATACACCCACAAAAACAGAGTCAACTAACCTGTCAGGAAGCAGAGGCAATACAATGGAGCAAATGAGGTCTTTTCAACAAATGATGCTGAGACAATATGTATTCATGGGCAAAAATAATAATAATCGAGACACAGACTTTACCCCCTTCACAAAAATTAACAAAAATGGATCATAGGAATGTCCCTGGCACTCCAGTGGTTAAGACTCTGCACTTCAAATGCAGGGAGTGTGGGTTCATTCCTTGGTTGGAGAACTAGGGTCCCACACACAGAGTTGTGTGGCCAAAAAGAATAGAATCATAGACCTAAATGTAAAGCAAAAACTAAAAAACTCCTAGAAGATAACATAGGAGAAAACCTATATGACCTTGGATATGGCAATGACTTTTTAGATACGGCATAAAAGGCACGATCCATGAAAGAAATAATATATATCCTGAATTTAGCTCAAAATGAAAATATCTGTCCTATGAAAGACAATGTCAAAAAAATGAGAAGATAAGTCACAGCCTAGGAGAAAATGTCTAGAAAAAAAACACGTAAAGAACTGCTATCCAAAAGTACAAAGAACTCTTAAAACTCAACAGGGAAACAAATAACTTGATTACAAAATGGTCCAAAGACCTGAACACACACCCTACAAAGAAGACACACAGCTGGAAGATAAGCATATATAAAGATGCTTATGATACATCATCAGGAAAATGCAAATTAAAACAACAAAAAGGTAATAGCACACACCTAGAATGGCCCAAAACCGAAACACTGACACCACCAACTGCTGTCAAGGATGCAGGACAACAGCAACTCTCTTTCATTGCTGGTGGAAATGCAAAATGGTCCTGCCACTTTGGAAGCCAGTTTGGTGGTCCTAACAAAACTAAACATACTACTACCATACAATTTATCAATTGTGCTCCTTGGTATATACTCAAAGGAGTTGAAAACTTATGTCCATACAAAAGAAAGCTTCATACAGATGCTTATAGTATCTTTATCCACAATTGCCAACACTTAGAAATAACCAAAATGTCTTTCAGTAGGTGAACATATAAATAAACTGTAGTACAGCAAGACAACGAAATCTTTTTCAGTGCTAAAAAGAAATGAGTTATTAAACCATGAAAAAACACATGGAGAAACTTTAAATTCATATTACTAAGTGAAATAAGCCAATATGAAAAAGCTACATACTATACAATTCCAACTATATGACATCATAGACAAGGCAGAACTATGCAGATGACACCACCCTTATGGCAGAAAGTGAAGAGGAACTAAAGAGACTCTCAATGAAAGTGAAAGAGGAGAGTGAAAAAGTTGGCTTAAAGCTCAGCATTCAGAAAACGAAGATCATGTCATCTGGTCCCATCACTTCATGGCAAATAGATGGGGAAACAGTGGAAACAGTGTCAGACTTTATTTCTGGGGGCTCCAAAATCACTGCAGATGGTGACTGCAGCCATGAAATTAAAAGACACTTACTCCTTGGAAGGAAAGTTGTGACCAACCTAGACAGCGTATTGAAAACCAGAGATATTACTTTGCCAACAAAGGTCCATCTAGTCAAGGCTATGGTTTTTCCAGTGGTCATGTATGGATGTGAGAGTTGCACTGTGAAGAAAGCTGAGCGCTGAAGAACTAATGCTTTTGAACTGTGGTGTTGGAGAAGACTCTGGAGAGTCCCTTGGACTGCAAGGAGATCCAACCAGTCCATCCTAAAGGAGATCAGCCCTGGGATTTCTTTAGAAGGAATGATGCTAAAGCTGAAACTCCAGTACTTTGGCCACCTGATGCGAAGAACTGACTCATTGGAAAAGACCCTGATGCTGAGAAAGATTGAGGGCAGGAGAAGGGGACGACAGAGGATGAGATAGTTGGATGCATCACCAACTCAAAGGACATGAGTTTGAGTAAACTCCAGGAGTTGGTGATGGACAGGGAGGCCTGGTGTGCTGCAGTCCATGGAGTCACAAAGAGTCGGACACGACTGAGAGACTGAACTGAACTGAACTGATGGAGACAGTAGAAAAAGATCAGTGGTTGCCAGGGGTGAGAGGTGAGGAGGGAGGAATAAAGGACTTTTAGGGAAAGTACTCCATATGATATTATCATTATATGTTTGTATAGAACAGTAAACCCTAATGTAAACTATGGACTCTGGTGACATGATGTAACAGTATAGGTTCCTCAATTATAATAAATGTCCACTCTGGTGAGGGATGTTGATAATCGGGGTATAATGCATTTTTGGAGGGGCAGGGAATATATGAGAACTCTATCTTCTTCTCAGTTTTTCTGTGGACCTAAAACTGTTCTGAATAAAAATGAAGTCTTTTTTTAAAAATTTAAAACTTCTGTGCTTCAGGGACACTATCACTATGAAAGTGAAAATACAACCCACAAAATGGGAGAGATATTTGCAAGCACATATTGGATAAGATACTAGTATCCAAAATACATAAAGAACTCTAACAGCTCAATGATAAAAAGATAAATAATCCAATTAAAACTGGCATAAGATCTGAAGAGATATTTCCCCAACAAAATTATATAAATAGTTGATAAATATATGAAAATGTTCAACATCATTTGTCATTAAGAAAATGTAAACCAAAACGCCAATGGCATACTACTTCACTAGAATGGTTATAATTTTAAAAGAGTGAGAGAGAAATAAAGGAAGAAAGGAAGGAGGGAGTGAGGAAGAAAAGAAAGAAAGAAAGAACAGTAACAAGCACTGGAGAGGATGTTGAGAAATTGGAACTCTTATGCATTGCTGCTAAGAGTGTAAAATAGTAGAGCCACTTTGGAAAATGTTTGTCAGTTTCTTAGAGATTTAAACATAAAATTACCAGATGACTGAACAATTAACCTCCTCAGTATATATCCAAGAGAATGGAAAACATATTTATACAAAACCTTGGGACTTCCCCCAGCGGTCCAGTGATTAAGACTTTGAGCTTCCACTGCAAAGGGTGCAGGTTCCATTCCTGGTTGGGGAACTAAGATCCCATATGTTGCATAGCAAGGCAAAAAAAAAAAAAAAGCTCATATGCAAATGTTCATAGCAGCATTATAGCCAAGAAGAACCCAAATGCATGTCAACTGAAAAATGAATAAACTAACTGTAGCATATCCATACAATGGAATACTACTTAGCTGTGAAAATGACTGAGGTATTGATGTGAGCTACAACATGGATGAACCTTGAAAATGTGCTGTGTGGAAAAGTCATAAACAGACTTATATTGTATATCACTTTATATATTCAGAATAAGCAACTTTTATAGAGACAGAAAGTAAATTAGTGTTCGCCAGAGGCTGGGGGGTTGGGGGTTGAGAAATGGAGACTGACTGCTTAACAAGTACAGGGTTTCTTTTGGGGGTGATGAAAATGTTCTGGAATTAGGTAGTGGCAATGGCCTACTCCAGTGTTCTTGCCTGGAGAATCCCAGGGACGGGGGAGTCTGGTGGGCTGCCGTCTATGGGGTCGCACAGAGTCGGACACGACTGAAGTGACTTAGCAGTAGCAGCAGCAGCAATGGTTGCATAACTCTATACATACACTAAAAACCACTGAAATGTGTACTTTTAAAGAGTAAGCTTTACAATATGTGAATTATAACTCCTGAAGAACCCTAAAACTGTTTGAGATTAAAAACTGTAAAACTGAAAAACAAAAAGAAAAAAGAAAAAAACTTTTGTGAACCTGTAAAAGGTTTTTAAAAATGGCACCAAAAGCACAAAACATTGTTTTAAAAATTGATAAATTGGACTTTATCAAATTAAAATTTTTGATCTATGAAAGGTATTGCTAAGAGAATAAAACAACAAGCCATGTATTTGGAGAAACTCTTTGTAGAACATGTATCTAATAAAGGACTTGTGTCCAGAATATGTAACAAACTTAAAAACTCAACAATAAGGAAACAAACAACAAATTTTTTAAATAGACTGAATATTTGAACAGAACTTCAACAAAAACAAAAAAAATAGGCAGATGGAAAATACGTACATGAAAAGATGCTCAACATAATTAACCATTAGGGAAATGCAAATTTAAAAATCATAAGGGTACCACCATGTATCTATTAGAATGGCTAAAATGTAAAAGATGGCCATACAAGTGTTGGCAAGGATGCATAACAGCTGAAACTTTCCTGGTTTAACCATTTTAGAAGTCTGTCTGGCAGGTTTTTGTTTTTTTTAATTAAATATATTCCTACCATACTTCAAGATAGTTCCCCAAGAGAAAAGACAGAATAAGTCCATAAAAGACTTGTTTAAAAATCTTCATAGCAACTTTATTTGTAATAGCCCCAAATTGGAAACAACCCATATGCTTATCATTGGTAGGATGGAGAAATAAATAGTGTCTGTTCATACAATGGAGTATTACTTGGCAGTGAAAAATCATGAGCTATTGATACACATAACAGTATGGATGAATCTCAAAATATTGAGTCCACCAAAAAGTTCGTTTGGGTTTTTCTATAACATCTTAGCCAGCCCAATACTTATATTCAGTGAGAGAAGTCAGACAAAAAAGGATACATACTGTATGACTGTATTTACATAAAATTTTAGAAATTGATCTATAATATCAAACTGACCTGTAATAACAGAAAGCAGATTAGTGGCTGCCAGAAGCCAGAAGAGAAGGAAGCAAGAGAGGGTGGAAAAGAGAGAACACAAAGGGCACAAGGAAACTTTCAGTGACGGGTGTGTCCACTATCTTGAGTGTGGTGATGGTTTCATAGGCACGTTAAAGCTTATAAAGGTGTGGGAGAGATAAACTAGGAGGCTGGCATCAACATGAATTAATATATATACACTCCCATATATGAAATAGATAACCAATAAGGACCTACTGTATAGCACAAGGAACTATATTCAAAATTTTATGTTAATAATAATATATAAGGGGAAAGAATCTGGAAAAAAGATATATGTGTATGTATAACAGAATTACTTTGTCGTACATCTGAAACTAACACGACATTGTAAATCAACCATACTTCAAGAAAATAACTATTAGTCTTTTTAAAAACTTGTAAATTGTAAACCTTAAGTATGTGCAGTTTATCCTAAGTTGATTATAACTCAGTAAAGCTAGAGAAAGAAAGAGCATTCATGAGTGAATATATAGCTTATTGTACAATATCCTATAAGTGGGAAAAGTCCCATTTAGATTCTGCCCCCAAGACTTTAAGTGCCTTAGGATGGAATGACCCTAGAAGGCCCAGAAAGCTGACCCTTTCCTAGACCCTTTATACAAAATCTTCCCTTAGAACACCCTTCCCTCACCGTGAACATCAACACATTCTTCAAGCCCAGCTAAAATCTTATCTACTCCTTGAAACTTTTATTGTCTTCTCCAGTCTGCACTCTCCTAGCACCTGAGAATCCAATATAATATATCCCTTTGGTAAGACTCGTGGTTTCAACTCTTCCCCCAAAATCTTAAATGTCCACCACTTGCACTGATTGGTCATTTTACTGAGACACAAATTTATTTCCAGCCAGTTGTGATGTCCCTACAGAGGAGGAGATAATGGCTGAGCCAAACCCCCACCCACCTCTAAGCCTTCATAGCCCAACCCAGCTTGGCTGGCCACTGCTTTTTATAAAAGCTTTTTTCCCCTTTATGTAGAATGGACTGCCTGGAAAAAAAAAAAAAAAAAGCTATCAGCTTGTGATAGAAATGATGAGTGAGTGAAGCAGTCCAAGAAAGGCATGGTTCTTAGCCAGAAAATGGCTTTATAAATTACTTTAATCTTTTATTAAGAATCTGGAAGCATCACTTAAATATCTTAGTTGTACTTTACAGCATTTTATGGGAAGAAGTTACACACTACAGTGGCATTAACAGGATTGGAAATTTGAAAAGGCTTTGGGCCTTGTCCCTCAATAATGTCAAAAGCTCCCAGTAGCTCTGCTGAGTACTCATCACTCTGCATTATAATTATGAGTTTAGCTACCTCCCCTCTAGTCTGAGAAGTACAGTAGTCTGGAATTTAGAGCTGGATTGTCTGGGCTCAAACCTCAGTTCACCTCATAGCTGGGTGATCTTGAACAGGTTACTTAAACTCTGTGTGCCTCGATTTCTCCATCTTTAAATGGCAAGTAAAATAGTACCTGCCTAACAGAGTTGATTTAAATGATTCAGCATGACAATATACAAAAAACACTTAAGTCAGTATCTGACCCATCAAAAAGTGCTCAATAAATGTTAATAATTAATTTGAAGGTTTCCTCTGGAGCAGTTTATTAGGGACTTTTCAAAATTTGTCTAGTTCTCCAGTGTGCACTCAACAAGAGTTAAAAGAATGAGTGGATGACTCAGCAAGTGGGTGAGTTATGGTTCTGCCCCTTTGTTCCTGAAGCCAAAATTCTGTCTGGTATAATGGAGGTGTTTGGTTGGCTTATGCAGTATTCAGCTTGTGATGGATGTATCCAGTATCCAGCACTAATTTGGTCAGTATCCCTGTCATGTTCTCCACTGTTACCAATTTGTAACCATGAGGATCATGGTGCTATAACTGGGGAGGGGCAGGAGGAACAGAAAGGATAGTAGAGGATCCTAGCTGGCCTGTGTTCCCCATTTGACCATCATGGTAGGAAGATGAGACCTGGAATCAAATGGTCTCCAATGAGAACAGTGATGCCTTGGGATTCACCTAGCACCCTTGCCCCTCTGGAGTTTATTCTCAACCCAGCACCCTGAGTGACCCTATTAAAACCTAAATTAAGTCACACACCTGCACAAAACCCTCCAATGGCTCTCAATCTGATTTGGAACAAAACCCAAAACTCCCATAATGGCCTACAAGGCCACACATACTCCAACCTGCACTCTCTCTCCCATCTCAGCTCCCACCTTGCTCCTCTCTGCACACTCCACCCCAGGCTTCTTGCTGGATACTGGCTTTCTGGCAGTCCTTCAAACACATCCAAAAGACCGCTGCTTGTGGTCTTTGCATTCTCTGTTCCCTCTGCTTGGCATTCTTTTCCTCAGAAATTCGTGGTCCACTCTCACTTCATCTAGGCCTCAGCTGCACCTCTTAAGAGAGGCCTTCTCTCTCCACCTATCTAAAACTCACATGGGACTTCCCTGGTGGTCCATTGATTAGGATTCCATGCTTCCACTGCAGAGGGTACAGGTTCAAGCCCTGGTCAGGGATCTAGGATCCTCATGCTGCACGGCACAAACATAAATAAATAAAACTCATGAAATCAGAGACTTCATCTGTTTGCAGTATTGCTCCATCCCCAACACCCTGCCCAGTGCCTACCACACAGTACTCAATAAATACTTACTATTAGGTGAAGAAAACCCTAGGAATCCACCTGCTTTCTGCTTCAGTTTCCCTCCCAGAGCTTGATCCTCCCCATACAGAAGTCTCTCTGCAGGCGTGGACCATGCCCAAAGATGGTTCCTGGACCTCCTGCATAATAAGGTGCATTAAAGTGTACTACTGGTAGAAAAGGGAACTGTTGGTTGGTGAAGAGACTTAGTGGTCCCTGACTGGACAAGGTGATTTGCCTTTGCTAGCATTTTCAAGAGAAGGTATGAAGCATTAGGTGTTAAAGAGACAGAAGTACTGATTACTGTGACCCATTAGCAACCAAAGAAGTGGAGGGGGACAGAGACAGGAAAGAGAAAGAGAAGGAAAAAACCTGAATCACTGGTGATGTTCTTCCTGCGGTGGGACTCAAGAATATACATTTTAATAATTCCCCTGGGTGATTCATAAGTAGCCAGCTTAAGAGAGGTCCTTAGAAGGCATTTGGAGATTTAGTAAAGAACAAGGCCATACATTTATAGTGGGAAGGCCATGGGCTTTCACAGCCAAGCAGACCTGGGATCAATCCTGCCATCACTGCTTATCATCTGTGTAACCTTCTGCTATCATTTAACCTCTCAGATCCTAAAGTTACATGTCTAGTTAGAGTTGATAATTACATCTATCCTAACTGCACTGTTGTGATGATTAAATCACAACACATGTAATATGCTTGGAACATACTAGATTCTTGGTAGTTTATAACGCTCTTTTTTATGGCCTCTATTTTCTGAGTGCTTACAACCTCCCCACAATGTTGTGCTGACATTCTTACCCCTCTACTCCATGGCCTCACAGAGGTGAAAACTTAGTAAAAAGGGCCAGTTCTTCAGCATATAGTAAAATCTTCAGCCCATACCTTCCCCAGAATTCCTCTTCCCTTCTCTAGAATAGATCAAGGAGCATATTTTCACTCTTAACTACCCACTGCATGCATGCTAAGTCACATCAGTCGTGTCCAACTCTTTGTGACCCTGTGGACTATAACCCATCAGGCTTCTCTGTCCATGGGATTCTCCAGGCAAGAATACTGGAGTGGGTTGCCATGCCCTCCTCCAGGGGATCTCCCCGACCCAAGATCGAACCCCTCATCTCTTTCGTCTCCTGCATTGGCAGGCGGATTGTTTACCACTAGCACCACCTGTTAACTAACCATTAATAATAAATTTTTGTATTTTAAGTCTCTACCAAGACTGCCACATATATTTTAGGACAAAAGCTCAAGGAGGTGGAACAGACCCCATGATCACTCACTTATAGATTTCTGGCAAGGGGCCTGCGTGCATGGCTAGAATGCGGGTGTGCTGGGACTTAGGACTCCCTAATGCTGTGCACTCTCCATTAGGTTACATTCACCATCATCAAGACCTTTTGCTTTTGAGGGTAAAGAGGAAAAAAGAGACAGGACGTTTGTGTCTCCTGTAGCTTCCTGCCCCTAACCTCTGGAGTACTGGCTAGAGAGTGAGAGGGCAGCCAAAGACGCTCTCCCAAGCTTGCTGCACAGACTGCAAGGACAACCTGGAAAAGCCTCTCCCAGTCCAAGCCTCTCCAGCTCAAGGCTGGCAGCCTTCTGCAGCTCCACACCCCCACCTGCTGGACGCTGCCTTGCACAGATCCTGACCATCCACAGGATACTGTTCTCTGGGAATCCTGTATGCCAGCCCCTCCCCCCAGGTCTGCCTTGAGGGCCACAGAACAGGCTGGAATGAGGGGAAGTACCCTTATTTCTTTCCCACATAGTATTAGTCACTCAGTCGTATCCAACTCTTTGCGAGTCCATGAACTGTAGCCTGTCAGACCCCTCTCTTCATGGAATTCTCTAGGCACGAGTACTGGAGTAGGTTTGCCATTTCCTTCTCCAGGGTATCTTCCCAACCCAGGAACTGAACCCTGGTCTCCCACATTGTAGGCGGATTCTTTACCAGCTGAGCCACCAGGGAAGCATCGCTTTCCCAGTCTTACTGTAAATCTTCATCTAGGATACTGAGTGAACTCTTTATTCTCTCTAACCTTACAGTTTCTCCCAAGTTGTAACCAGAGGAGGATTCACCCTGACTTTCCCGCCCTCCTGGGGTGAAATGGAATAGAGTAAGACACCCACTCTGCCAGATGGAAAGAACTGGGACTTTGGAGAGGAAACTGCTATAAATCTGAGAACTCCGAGGATAAAAGCAGCAGCATTCTCAGTAAACAAATGAAGGAACTAAGTCCCAGAAAATCAAAGTAAGCAGCTGCAGGGAACAGACTTTATTCATTCACTCATTTATTCGATTACTCACTCAGATATATTAGTTGAGCCCCTACAATGTGCATGGTACTGTGAAACAGGGATGAAAACCCAGTCACTGCACTTTAAGTCTCTTTGCTGAGCCACTCATCACCTTCTTCCTTTCCCCCTCCCTGTCACTGTTTTCCTTCTGAATATTTTTCCGTGTTCTTGGTAACCCTCATTCTACTGAAAACAAATTCTACATCCATAACACCCTCCAAGAACTTTCACTGTATCCTCCCCCTCATTGTAACTAAAACCTGGCCTTTCCCCAAGGACATTAGTTCCCTTGCAGCCCTCTTGCATGGAGGCAGCTCCCCCACCCCCGCATGAGTTCCATTTTCCAGCCAAGAAGGGTGCACTTGGGGTCAGCGGTCTCCCAGATGCCATCGCCTCGCCAGCAGTTTCACACTGAATTTTCTACCCTCATTTAAAGCCTTCATCAGACTGAATGGCTCATTGCCCCCTACTTCTTCCCTTGTTGTCACTGACCCTGGCCCATGCCAGCTGAGGACTCTCTCTACTTACCCCTACACATCAGCTCCCACCAAGGCCCCAAGACAAATCGCTCATACCCACGCATTCGACACGCTAACCTCCCCCAACTTCACCCTAATCACTTCAGACAACTTTCTGTGCTGCTTTCGGCCATGCTTTTCAAGGCCACAATTGGACCATTACTAGCAGGCTCCATCTCTCAAAATTTAAACTTCAATGTCTCATTTGGACCACAATCCCTCCAACTTTATTCTGTTCCTCCCACTTCGCAACTCCCTGACCTCACTGAGTTCTAGCATTTTAACCCCTTTTTTGCCTCACAGTTTATCTTCCCTCCTCCCTCAAGCCCAGGGCTCAGTACTTGGAAAACCAAGCTGAGTGATTTCTCATCAGCTTCTTAAGCCCCCTTACTCCCTTTTCCTTCTACTCCCAAAGCCTGACCCTGAGTCAGTCCCACAGCTGCCTGTTCTGCCCTTAAGCCTGGACTTCTGGGTCCTGGTGAGGAAAATTGTCTACTCTGGCACACATTGGTCTTCTGGAAGGTTTTTCAAGGACCATTACAAATCTGTCTCACTCTCCCCAAGGCCTCAGCAGATAGCCTGTCCTCCTATTTCACTGAAAAATTGGAGCCAAAAAACTTCCTCAGATTCTCACCCTCCTCTCATAAATGAATTCTGATGACCTGCCACATAGCCTTCCTTAGGGTCTCCAGGTCAGAGGTTGCTCCTCTCCCTGTTCAGAGTCAGCCTTTCTACCTGGGCCTAAATTCTCTTCTGTCCCCTGCCCCCACCACTCCTCTGAAATTTCTATTCCCTTCTTTTATCAGCATCTCAGTCAGAGTCACTCAGGAGACAGAATGTTGCTGTTGTTGTTCAGTCACTAAGTCAGGTCTGACTGTTTGCAACCCCATGGACTACCGCACACCAGGCTTCCCTGTCCTTCACTATCTCCCAGAGTTTGCACAAACTCACATCCACTGAGTCGGTGATGCCATCCAACCATCTCATCCTCTGTCACGCTCTTCTCCTCCTGCCTTCAATCTTTTCCAGCATCAGGGTCTTTTCCAATGAGTTGGCTCTTCACATCAGGTGGCCAGTGTATTGGAGCTTCAGCTTTAGCATTAATCCTTCCAATGAATATTCAGGGTTGATTTCCTTTAGGATTGACTGGTTTGATCTCCTTGTTATCCAAAGGACTCTCAAGAGTCTTCTTCAACACCACAGTTCGAAAGCATCAATTCTTTAGCGCTCAGCCTTCATGGTCCAACTCTCACATCCATACATGACTACAAGAGACAGAATACAGACCCTAATTTAAACAGGGGGATTTTAACTTAAAGAATTACTAGCTATAACAAGAGTTTACCTTCTACAGAGAAAGAAAGAACTCAATAAGATACACAAATACCCAGTATAGGGAACAGCCTCTACCTCTAGGACTGAGAGAAAATCTGAAGAGGCCCTGCCCTCTCAGCTGATGTCTAACCTATGCTGGAAAGGGTGAGGCCTTGGCCCACTGGATGGCAGAGATGTTGTGCCAACAGAACTCACCAGGAAGCTACCCTCTGGGGTACCTGAGAAAGCCATCAGCATAGAAGGTCTGTGCTGTGGGGCTTGCAAGGCCAGCCACCACACACTGTCCAGGAAGCCATCCACAGTGCCAAAGGACATCCCTAGGAGGGCGTTGCCCTGCAAAGCTTGCTAGGAAAATACCTGTAAGGATGGTGTACTAGAAAGCCACACTCTAGCACACTGAGGAAGCTGCCCACAGGGAGGAGCCATGTTCTACTGGCTACCCTGTGTATGTGGCTGGAGACCACTCTCATAGCTTGTCACCCTAGGCTGCTGTGCTCTGCCGCAAGAGCGGACACAGGAACCAGGCAGAGAAGCCCTTTCCTCCAGCTATGCCCTCCGTACCCTCTACTGACATATCTTAACCTTACGCCAGCTGACAAAGGAGAAAGGCTTATATTAATGATAAGGTCCAGCTCCATTTCCACAGAGCAGGCAATGAAGAGTGTGTTTGGAGCAGAGAAGCAATAGATTGGTAAGTGACATATTAATAATTGGTATCTTCCACTTCCCTTTCTTTACCAGCTTCTTTCACTCAGCCTATGAATATGTGCAAGTATTACCAACTAAACATACACACGTGCATTCCAGTCACTATGCTCCCCACTAGTTATGACAATCTTTCTCACTTCCTTCTAAGCAAAGCTTCTAGAAAATACAGTCCGCACTCATTGTTTTCTCTCTTTTGTATTCCTTTCACTCCTTTTTCTACTACATGCGTGCGTACTGAATTGCTTCAGTAGTGTCCGACTCTTTGCAACCCTGTGGAACATAGCCCACCAGGCTCTGTCCATGGGTTTCTCCAGGCAAGAATACTGACCTGGCTCCAACTACCACTATCCACAGAAATTTCTACAGCCAAACTCATTGATGAAACTGAGAGGATATTTTTTTTCTTATCCTTTTTAATTTAACATCTAAGCACTTTACATTGGTTACAACTCTCTTTCCTTGCTTTCTGTGACATTCTTTATGGTAGATTATGTTATTGGCTCAAAATTCTCCCCGCTTCCAGCTTTGCCATGGTTCACTGTGGGCGGAGTATACTTCCCTGCTCCGCTTTGCTGTGGGCTTGGCTGTGGACTTGCACTGGCCGATGACATGTGAATTGAACTGACAATCAGTCCATTCCAAAGAGAGACTCTTCTGTTTGCCCTCTTGCACTCCAGCCCTCAGCCATACAAAGAAAATGCCCAAAGTAGCCCCTTCTCCATCAGCTTGAGCCCAGAATGAGAAACACATGGAGTAGACATGAACACAATCCACAGCCTGGATCTGAGCTGCCAGAGCCAACTTACAAAGCCATAAACTTGAAATAAATGTATGCTGTTGTAAGTCGTTGAGATTGTAGAATCTGGAAACATAGCAAATGCTAGTTAATCTCTATCTAGATAAATTAAGATAAAAAGAAGCACAAATTACTAATATCAGGAATAATAGAGGAAANCACTGAAAATTTTATAGATACTAAAATGATATAAAATATCTTACAACTTTATTTGTCAATTAACCTCAGTAAATCTGAAAACGGGGGATATGAAGTATGCAAACTATTTGAGAGACAAATTACTGAAGGTGACACAAAAGAAATAGAAAATCTAAATAGTCCTTTATCTATTAAATAAATTGAATTTTTAGTTTAAAAACTTTCCCCAAAGGAAGCCCCAGGTCAAACAGCTTCACAGAAGGAAGAAATTATACCAGTCACACTCATTGTAATAGAATTCCTAGGATAGCGAAGAGTCAGACACGACTGAGCGACTTCACTTTGACTTTTCACTTTCATGCATTGGAGAAGGAAATGGCAACCCACTCCATTGTTCTTGCCTAGAGAATCCCAGGGACAGGGGAGCCTGGTGGGCTGCCATCTATGGGGTCGCACAGAGTCAGACACGACTGAAGCAACTTAGCAGCAGCAGCAGCAGCAGGATAGCAATAGGAGGTTGGTGTGGGGGAAGAGAGAGAACACACAGTCTGCAAAGGAGGAAGTAAAATTTTCTCTATTCACAGATGACATGATTGTGTACATAGAAATTCTTAAGGAATCTACACTTCAAAATGTGAAAACTAATAAGTGAATTGAGCACGATTACATGACACAAGGTCAAATATAAAAAATCAATAGTTTTTCTCTAGACTACAAAAAAATTGAAAAAAAATTTTTTAATTTTAATGCCATTTAAATTAGCATCAAGACTTCTAATTCTGTTTGAGATGGAGTAACAAAGACAACATTTATTCTCCTGCCTGAAATAACTAAAACACTAGACGAAATATATGAAACAACAGTTTTCAGACACTAAGGATCAGACAGCACAGGCAGTGGTCCTTAGGAGAGAGAGAAAAAAACAAATGAGCCCTGTGATGTCCTCCGTCAGTGACAGGAGTGGGTTTCCAAGTTATAGCGCTAGAAGGGGAAACCCAGACGTAGCCCAAAAGTCTCCCTCGGTTTAGGAGATTACGCTAAGAATCCAAGACGGTCGATCGATGCAGCTAGAATTCATAAGGAGGGCATCAGCGATGAGGAAGCTGCACTGAGAGACTCCCAGAGGTCTGCAAAGGGTCCCCCTCGAGTCTTTGGCCTAGTGCTGGTCAGTACGGTCATATGAGAAAACTTCTCAAAGCTGAAGGAAAAGAAAACACCTGAAGGGAGTGAGGGTGGGGACAATCCTCAGGCTTCATCTCCCAAAAAGAATGGAAAACTCCCTAATTTACAGGTCATCAGGTAGCAGATTCACAAGGGCATTGCTTCAGTTGTGGGCAGTATTAGCTGTGGATTAAAAGCAGTTCTGGTCATGCCTAACAAAGCAAGCCTAAAAAGGACCAAATAATTTCCAAAAACTATGTCACAGAATAAAGCTCAATTATAGTTGTAGGAATACAAAAACATCCAGTACCCAACAAGGTAAAATACACAGTGTCTGGAATCCAATAAAAAATTATAAGATACAAAGAAGCAGGAAAAATCAACCCATAATAAAGAGAAAAATTCATCAGTGAAAACTGACATAGATGATAGAATTAGTAGACAAAGACATTACAGTTGGTAAAACTATATTCCATATGTTAAGGAAATGGCAACCCACTCTCCAGTGTTCTTGCCTGGAGAATCCCAGGGATGGGGGAGCCTGCTGGGTTGCGTCTGTGGGGTCGCACAGAGTCGGACATGACTGAAGTGACTTAGCAGCAGCAAGGAAGGTAAAGGAAAGATTAAGCATATTAAGTGAAAACATGAAATATATAAAAGACTCAAATAAAACTTCTAAAGATGAAAATGAAAATGATTGAGATGAAAAATAGCATATTAGACACTGAAAAATTAAAGATTAGTGAACTTCAAGAGATAGCAACAGAAAACTGTACAAAATAAACACAAAAAGAAAATAGGTTTTAAAAAACCACCAGAGTATTAGTGAGACAACTTCAAATAACCTATTATGTATGCAGTTTCCTTTCCCAAAGGAAAAAAGACAAGAGAAGTCAGAAAAAAATTGAAGAAATAATAACCAAAATTTTTCAAAAATTTATGAAAATAAGTTCACAGACTCAAAAATCTCAGTGAACCACAAGCAAAAGAAATGTGAATCTAAGACACTTCATAAAATTTCATCAAAGCATAAAGTGTGAAGGGATAAATTTAACAAAATATATGTAAAATTCATATATGGAAAACTAGAAAACATTATTGAGAGAAATTAAATACCTAAAGAAATGGACTGAAAGGTACAATATCATTGTCAGCTCTCCCCAAAGTGATTCAATATAATTCCAATAAAAATCCCAGGAGGCTCTATTTTGTAGAAATTAATAAGTGATTTTAAATTTTATGTGAAGTTTCAAAGGATCTAAAATAGCCAAGACCATTACTTAAAAAGAAGTTGGAAGACTTAAATAACTTGGCTTGAAGATTTATTATAAGTATAAAAATCAAAATAATATGATATTGGCATTAAAATAGACAAATACACAAATGAAANATAACACTTCATTCATAATAGTCTCAAACTAGAAATAACTCAAATTTCCACCAACAGGTGAGTGGAAAAACAAATGATGGTATATTCATACAGTGACAAAGCAAGAGCGTTCCAGAAACACATCTATTTCTGCTTTATTGACTATGCCAAAGCCTTTGACTATGTGGATCACAATCAACTGTGGAAAATTCTGAAAGAGATGGGAATACCAGACCACCTGACCTGCCTCCTAAGAAACCTGTATGCAGGTCAGGATGCAACAGTTAGAAATGGACATGGAACCACAGACTGGTTCCAAATAGGAACAGGAGTATGTCAAGGCTGTATATTGTCACCCTGCCTATTTAACTTATATGCAGAGTACATCATGAGAAATGCTGGGCTGGAAGAAGCACAAGCTGGAATCAAGCTTGCTGGGAGAAATATCAATAACTTCAGATATGCAGATGACACCACCCTTAGGGCAGAAAGGGAAGAGGAACTAAAAAGCCTCTTGATGAAAGTGAAAGAGGAGAATAAAACCGTTGGCTTAAAGCTCAACATTCGAGACTCAATCTATAGAGTGAACTGTTGGACTCTGGGGGAGAGAGGGAGGGAGAAGGTGGGATGAGATGGGAGAATGGCATTGAAACATGTATACTGTCATGTAAGAAACGAATCGCCAGTCGATGTCTGATGCAGGATGCAGGATGCTTGGGACTGGTGCAAGGAGAGGACCCAGAGAGATGGTATGGGGTGAGAGATGGGAGGGGATTCGTGTTTGGGAACGCATGTACACTCGTGGTGAATTAATGTCAATGTTTGGCAAAACCAATACAGTAATGTAAAGTAAACTAAAGTTAAAATAAAAATTTAAAAATAAATAAATAAATAAAAAGAAACAAAAAATAAAGCTCAACATTCAGAAAACGAAGATCATGGCATCTGGTCCCATCACTTCATGGCAAATAGATGGGGAAACAGTGGAAACAGTGTCAGACTTTATTTTGGGGGGCTCCAAAATCACTGCAGATGTTGACTGCAGCCATGAAATTAAAAGACGCTTACTCCTGGGAAGAAAAGTTATGACCAACCTAGAGAGCATATTCAAAAGCAGAGACATTACTTCGCCAACAAAGGTCCATCTAGTCAAGGCTATGGTTTTTCCAGTGGTCATGTATGGATGTGAGAGTTGGACTGTGAAGAAAGCTAAGTGACGAAGAATTGATGCATTTGAACTGTGGTGTTGGAGAAGACTCTTGAGAGTCCCTTGGACTGCAAGAAGATCCAACCAATCCATTCTGAAGGAGATCAGCCCTGGGATTTCTTTAGAAGGAATGATGCTAAAGCTGAAACTCCAGTACTTTGGCCACCTCATGCGAAGAGTTGACTCATTGGAAAAGACTCTGATGCTGGGAGGGATTGGGGGCAGGAGGAGAAGGGGACAACAGAGGATGAGATGGCTGGATGGCATCGCTGACTCGATGGACATGAGTCTGAACGAACTCCGGAAGTTGGTGTTGGACAGGGAGGCCTGGCGTGCTGCAATTCATGGGGTCACAAAGAGTCGGACACGACTGAGTGACTGAACTGAACTGAACTGAATCTATGATAATAGAAATCAGACCAGTGGTCGCTTAAAACAGGGAGTACAGGGGAATAACTGGGGAGGGACACAAGGGAATCTTAATATGATGGAAATATTCTATATGCTGACTGGGGTAGAGGTCCCATGAGTGTTTACATTTGTCACAATTTCAGCAGAACTCCCTGTTGTTTGCTGACATGGTAGCATCTGATGGTGGCATATAACTGGGAACTGTACACTCTAAATGAGTGCATTGGTCATATGTAAATTACACCTCAATAGGTAGTTTCTTTTTAAAGGGAAATAGAAAAACAAAATCTAACTAAATTCATCTCACTCCTGATCCTCTGCTTACATTTCTGAATAGTCCTACTGAATCTTCTTTGTGAACTCTTCATTTGGTTTGCCTTTGAAATGCAGATTACCTCATGGTTCCATCCTCCGTTCCATGCACTTGTCTCTTATATAACCCTAGTTAGTTCCCTCACTGCTAATGGTATGCTGCTGCTGCTAAGTCGCTTCAGTCATGTCTGACTCTGTGCGACCCCATAGATGGCAGCCCACCAGGTTCCCCCGTCCCTGGGATTCTCCAGGCAAGAACACTGGAGTGGGTTGCCATTTCCTTCTCCAATGCATGAAAGTGAAAAGTGAAAGTGAAGTCACTCAGTCGTGCCTGCTAATGGTATAACTAACACTTATTTTATGATCATTCTCAAGTGTATATTTCTTGTACAGACTTCTCCCCAGAACCCCAGATGGGTATATCCAAATACTTAATTAAAAAACCCTATATCTTAAGCTCAACATGTCCAAAACTAAGATTGCTACACATAACCTCAAGACTGCCTTTTCTACTATATTCTTTTTTAATTTATTTTACTGACATATAGTTGATTTACAATGTTGTGTTCTACTGCATGCTAATTTATTTCAGTTGTGTCCAGCTCTTTGCAAACCTACGGACTATAGCCTGCGAGGCTCCTCTGTCCACGGGGATTCTCCAGGCAAGAATACTGGAGTGGGTCGCCACGCCCTCCTCCAGGGGAATCTTCTCAACCCAGGGATTGAACCCAGGTCTCTTATGTCTCCTGCATCGGCAGGCGGGTTCTTGACCACTAGCGCCACCTGGGCAGTTCTACTATATTCTTCAAATAAGGTGATACGTTGCTGGACACACAGTAAGCACTGCATATGTTAATGAATGAAAGATGGAATTACTAACAGTCAACAACTCCTTCAGATCTCCCTCTTCTATATTAATTAAGCACACAACCAACATGTTTTGCCTAATCCTGCCTTTCCCTCCCACTGGGAAGCTAGAAAGATATAACCTTCTTCTTGGCTGACTGTGAGATACTAAGCAAATTCTCATGCTCTTGGGGCCTCGTAGGCATTAAATATTAAAGGTATGCATTTGGAATCAGATAGAGGCAGATTCAAATCCCTGCCTACTGCTGATATATCTTTAGCATGTTCTTTTTATTCTTTGAATTTCACTTTCCTTATCCATGAAGGAGAAAGACTAATACCTATTTTGAGGTTGCTCTGAATATTAAATGAAATGGAAGGTTACCACTGCCTGGAACATAGGAAGTGTCACTAAATGTTAGTGCCTTCTCTTCCCACTCCCCACCACCACCTCCACTCTCACCTAGAGGGAGAAGGAGGGAAACGAGGTGGCACACATGTCTGAATGGCACCTCCTCAGACTGACAGGCTGTATTTCAAGATAAGGAAAGATGTTCTCCCCTCCCCACTTCCTCGAGCACCACAGTCACCAAGAGAACTGTGTGCCATTGGTATACCAGGCAAATGCACTAATCTGCAGAGGTGCTCTTATCTGATGATGCATCTGTCAGGGAAACTAGAAAAAGGGACACTGTGTTTAGAAAATATATTTTTCCCCTCCCCAGGTAAGCAGGAGAAATAATGGAATTCAAACTGGAAGGACCATGAGATAAAACTCCTGCCCACCAGGTGTTTATCCCAGTTCATAAAAACAACTACTTCAAGGTAATAACAAAAAAAAAAAAGACCTCCCTGTTGGGGAAGCAAATGGAACCACATGCTTCTGAAACAGTTTGAGAGAAAATGGCAAACTCAGGGAGCAAACAGCAAATGCATGTCAAGCAGGGTCAGCACAGAGTGTCTCGATCACAGACAAGGCTCTGGGAAAGGCTGCTGGTGCTGCTGCTGCTAAGTCGCTTCAGTCGTGTCTGACTCTGTGCGACCCCATAGACAGCAGCCCACCAGGCTCCCCCGTCCCTGGGATTCTCCAGGCAAGAACACTGGAGTGGGTTGCCATTTCCTTCTCCAATGCATGAAAGTGAAAAGTGAAAGTGAAGTCGCTCAGTCATGTCTGACTCTTCGTGACCCCATGGACTATAGCCTATCAGGTTCCTCCGTCCATGGGATTTTCCAGGCAAGAGTTCTGGAGTGGGGTGCCATTGCTGGAGCCCCTCAAATCACACCAGCCATCAGGAGAGCACATGGACCTTCTGTCAAGTCCACAGGCCTCAGTGGGATATGGGGAGGTTCTCTTTCACTCCTGCACCCCCACCCTTAGAATTTCACTTCATTTCCATTTCTTTAATGCTGCCCTACAAACTCTGTCCCCTAGGACACTGTCCCCCTCCTTCCTTTCCCTGTTGTCCCTGAAAAAAAAAAACACACAGGCTTTTATGGTGGGAAGAGTTTGCTAATCACTAGAAGACGATGGACAGAGAGAAACAAAACCAACACAAAAATGAAGACATTGTTTACTTACCTAATGAGCCCTTGTATGCAAGGTGACTGAACGTCCCTGTTTGCATAGGACAGTCCTGTTTACACTTGTGCTAATGTTATGATTAATAGTATCTTTTTTACTCTCAAAATTATCCATGTGTGGTCATATAGTGGAATAAGCTATTCTATTGATATGGTATTTACTCACTTTTTATCAAGCATATAAACATTAACTTATTTAACCCTGAAAGCAATTCTATGAGCTAAGAAACATTTTTAAAATAATGAAGCCAAGACATAGGGAGGTTGAGTAACTTGCCAAAGGTCGCACAGAGAGTCATGGTCTGAGCCAGTATTTGAACCAAGGCGGTCTGGCGTCAATGTCCTTTTTCTGTTGTTGTTGTTCTGGAGATGTTTGGCTTCTCTTACTTATTTTTTAAAACAAAACTTTTTATTCTGTATTGCAGGATAGCCGATTAACGATCTTGTGGTAGATCCAGTGAACAGTGAAGAGACTCAGCTACACATACATATGCATCCTTTCTCCCCCAAGCCCCCTCCCATCCACCCTGTCTCTCCACATTTCCTATCACTACCTTAGTTCAAGCTGCCTTCACCTCTGCTATGGATCCTGGAAACAGCCTTCTGTCTAGGTTTCCTGACAGAATGTCCTTGTTCTTAACCACAATAGTAGGCAAGCTACGACAAAGCTTTAAGAAATCACTTGCTCTTTCATTTGATAAATATTATTCATGCCTACCATGTGCGGACACTATGTGACAAACTACAAATACCCCCATGAACCAGGAAGAGTCCCTGCTTTCAAGGAACTTTTAGTAATGGGAGACACAGATACAAGTAAAAGGATGGGAGTACAGAGTGTATTGAGAACAAACAGAATGGGGTAGAGGAGAAGGCAGTGGCACCCCACTCCAGCACTCCTGCCTGGAAAATCCCATGGACAGAGGAGCCTGCTGGGGTGCAGTCCATGGGGTCGCTAAGAGTCAGACACAACTGAGCCACTTCACTTTCACTTTTCGCTCTCATGCATTAGAGAAGGAAATGGCAACCCACTCCAGTGTCCTTGCCTGGAGAATCCCAGAGATGGGGGAGTCTGGTGGGCTGCCATCTATGGGGTCGCACAGAGTTGGACATGACTGAAGCGACTTAGCAGCAGCAGCAGAATGGGGTAGGGGGTGCATGGTACATGGCATCTAAATATGGCCTTAAAAGATCACAGTAAGCTTCCTGGAGGAAGTGACATCTGAGAAGAGTCCTAAAGAAAGAGTAGTTAGCTGGACTGGAAGAACCAAGAAAAGGCTGTGCAGGCAGAACAGCACAGCAAAAGGTCCTGAGGCCAAAGAGACTGTGATGAAGTAAGGGAATTCAAGTAGTTCAACAGAGGTCTAATGCTCCAGCAAAAGTTGGAGCTGAAAATGCAAGTAAGCAGAGGGTGGGCCAAGAAGGGATGTCATGCTCACATTTAACTTTATCGTGAAGGTAACGGGAAACTCGTGCCTTTTAGGAGCTCAAGCAGTGGTGGTTTACTCACTCAGTCATGTCCAACTCTTACGACCCCATAGACTGTAGCCCACCGGATTCCTCTGTCCATGGGATTTCCCAGGCAAGAATACTAGAGGAACTTAAGCAGAGAAGTGACCTGTTCGAATTTTCACTTTAGAAAAAAATCACCATGGTTGCCATGTAGAATTGAAGGGGGAAGAGCCAGAGCAGACACAGGAAACCCAGACAGAAGGCTGTTTCCAGGATCCATAGCAGAGGCGAAGGCAGCTTGAACTGAGGTAGTGATAGGAAATGTGGAGAGACAGGGTGCATTAGGGAAGCAGAACAGACAACGCTTCATGGTTAGTAGGATGAGGTGACTGGGAGGAAGGAAGGGTGAAGGCCCTGGAGGTGACCTATCCTGTCTAAGTCTGGAGCTTGAGTCATGCATTGATTTGAGACTCATCCAAGTAGAGGTGGTAACTGAACCATCAGCTTAGATGGCTCACCCAGGGCAGTGTATAAAGTGGGAAGAGAAAGAAATGGCCATAAGAAGAATGGGAAGGAGAGGCAGGACACCAATGAAGAAAGGATGATGTCATCATAGACACCAAGGGAAGGAGAACAGTGTCTGCAGGGAGCAGTTAGGGCCCAGACACAAGCACATGGTTTGTCAACAAGATGGTCATTGGAAATCTTAGGGGAGCAGCTGCACAGTGAGGCAGGAGTGAGACTGTAATGACTGATGGCAGAATGGAAGGTGAGGATGGGTCTCAAAAAGCCTGGCATTAAAGGAAAGCAGAGAGTTGGGGGAGATGGGAGTGGGTCAGGTCCCAGATTAGACACCCAACTCCCTGCTTTCTTGCTGAGTCCTCTCCCTCCTTAATCCTGCCCACGAGTTCTGCTGATAAATACTAGAGGAGAGGACTTCCCTGGTGGTCCAGTGGTTAAGAATCCGCCTGCCAATGCAGGGGACCCAGGTTCAGTCCCTGGCCTGGGAAGATTCCACGTGCAGTGGGGCAATCAAGCCCATGCACTGCAACCACTGAAGCGCACACGCTCTAGAGTCAACAGGAGAAGCCGCCCCAGTGAGAAGCGCGCACACCATAACTGGAGAGCATCCCCCACTCACCGCAACTAGAGAACGCTCTCGTGCAGCAACAAAGACCCAGGGCAGCCAAAAATAAATTTTTAAAATTTTTTAAATATTATAGGAAAACAAATGGCTGTAATAGAAATAGTTAAGAAATCTCACTAAGTCCATATTACCATTCCCCTATTTTATGGTACTAAAATCACCTAAAGAAGCCCCTCATAGGCTTCATCCATGATGGCATTTTCTGCTCGGCTGGCAGCCATCAGGGCAGAACTTAGCATTCATCTCGATTAGCATCCACGTAGGAGACCATCTTTCTCAAGTGGATTATTCATATTCCTGCTGCTGCTGCTGCTAAGTCACTTCAGTCGTGTCCAGCTCTGTGTGACCCCATAGACGGCAGCCCATCAGGCTCCCCTGTCCCTGGGATTCTCCAGGCAAGAACACTGGAGTGGGTTGCCATTTCCTTCTCCAATGCATGAAAGTGAAAAGTGAAAGTAAAGTCGTTCAGTCGTGTCCGACCCTCAGTGACCCCATGGACTGCAGCCTTCCAGGCTCCTGAGACCACCCAAATGGGTCAGTGAATCGCTTTTGGATATTTCCTCAACTTCAAGATCATTTATTTCATTAACTCCCAGGCCCAGGCACTGTTTCCAGGAACTGAGGATTAAAAAGTGAGTAAATCATTTTACTCACTGGGTAATCATCCTAAGTGGACTTTTCAAGAGGTTCATCTGAAGTTTCTGGGCTTTCCAGCTACCTCCAAGGGTATGAACCTAGGTTTCCCCTAAGAGGGTTTGCAGTGGGTTGAAATAGGTCATAAAAGCCTTTATTTCCCACCAAGGAACTCAGGATTATTACCACAGTTGGACACTAGGAGAAATTCATTTATAGAGCACTTTTTATAAACAGTGCACTTTCATTCATTCATTCTATCAATAAACATTCATAGAACACACCTACTGTGTACCAGGTACTGTGTCGAGATATCGGAGATAAGAATCATGAGCAAAATAGACATGAGCTCTGTCCTCATGGAGCATACAAAAGGCTTGTGAAAAGCCACACTAATCAAAATAACTGTGCAAGTGTATAATTACAAATCATAACACATGCTAGGAAGGCAAAACATTAGAACTTACTCACTCTGTTGGGGTAAGGAAACTTTCCTGATAAGGTGGCGATTGAGAGAAGGTCTGAGGATGTATAGGCTTTAAGTAGAGGGTTGAAAGAACAGCCCAAGAACACACAGTAACATTAGCGAAGACTGAGGAACAGAAAAGCAGCCATCACTGGAGAAAAAAATGAACTCTGACCCTTGCTAAAATGGTAGAGAAGACCTCCCTCAGGACTACTCGGAAAGTGTCAAGACTATGGCAAGAGGGAAGAGAGATCAGTTTCAACTCCAAAATCAAATGGAGGAAGGGATTTATAGCCCCAAAGCAGAGTGAGCGACTCAGTGGATGGAGAATCACTAAGAGGAAACATCAAGGATGGGGGATGCTCGCTAAACTGACTTAACAGGATTCCTGCTGAAGGCAGGTCAAGGACTAAAGATCAAAGGTGAAGGATAAAGCATTTCATGAGATATGAAGGATACAGACTCACTTAGCAGGATTCTTGCTAAAACTGGGCTGTGCAGGCCCAGCAAGGCCAGAAGGTGAGGGTGAGTGACCAACGTCAAGACCTAAACTAAAGCCTGACTACAGTTTAATCAAGGAGAGTCTTTGTCCCCAGTTGTCCAGGGCATAGAAAGCAATGAGGAGAGTAGCACTCGATGATTCTGGAGAGAGAAGCAGGAGCCAAGTAATGCGGGTTTTGTGAACAGATCTGTCCTAAGACCACTGAATAGTTTTCATTGAGAGGAAGGGTTGTGATGTGATCAGATTGTGTTTTCTTAAGATCTGCACAGCATGCTGTGTGGACAATGGACTGGAAGGGGCAAGAATGAAGGCTAGAAGACCACTTAGAAGGCTGCCACTGCCCTGAAGAAATGAGGTAATGGACAGACCAAGATGGTGATGGAGGTAGGAATAGAAGTTATGACGTTAAAGTATTCAGGAGGAAAAATTGACAGGTCTTTAAAAAAAAAATTGACAGCTCTTGGTGATAGATAGGTGGCAAGGAGAAAAATTATCAATAAAACTCCCGTTATCTGGCTTCTTCTTTACTACAACCCTGTGAAACACAATATTATTTCTCAATTTATAATATGGGATTTGAAACTCAAAGTAGTTAATGACATGCCCAGGTCACACAGCTAGTACATCTGGCTCTCAAGTTACTTTCCACAGTGCTACCCAGGAGTCAAGCAGCTGTTCCTTATGGAAGGTTCGACTCTCTTTCGTGCCTTTGAAAGCTACACCTAGTTAGTACCTCGAGCACCATACTTCACTCACAACATTCCCTGTTTGCCTAAGCAGTAGGAAAATAAATGAAATTTTATCACAGAAGCTGCTGCAGTTTGAATCAGTTGATCTCCAAGGACAGTACAAATAGATTCCTCTGTTAGAGAAAATATCTTCATGGGCTTATCTGACTATGAAAATTGAGAGTCCCCTGGATAGAACTGAGATGAGAAAGGCTTGAAGTAATTAAATCACTCTGCATAACAAAGAAGAATTTTACAGCAGGTGGCTTGGCCATCATTGTAACCTTAGCACCTGGCATACCAGAGCCAGTGTATATTTTTGTTGAAACTCTGGGGTTAGGGCCCAGCAATCTGTGATTTATCAAGGCCCTCAGATATTTCTGATATACCTTCAAATCCGAGAACCTTAAATCTTTAAAAACCTTTTTAACACTGCCCGTACCGTACAAGGCCCCTAAATCCTCAGTGAACAGCTGCTGCACACAACAATCTGTTGTTAGTGATGCTTTGGACAACAAAGGACAGCCATTCTGAACTTTCTGACAATGACCAGCAGCAAGGAAAGTCCAGGCCAAAGTTAGAGAATCAGCTGCAGCTCAAGAGGTCCCAGGAGCAAATGCAAGGCAAATGCTCAAATGTGTAATAAACACTATTTGCTTCCCAAATATTCATCCCCATTTTTTTTGGTAATAAATGGATGAATGAATGCATTTTCACCCGTGGTTATAGCTTTCCCCCACACTTAATGCATGGTTCTATACAGAGCACACCTAGCCAATCACAGTAGCACATGCCCTGCCCACAGTGATTGGATTCCGACTCGAATACATGGTCTAAGCAGAACCAAGAAGACAGAGTGGGACTTTTCTCAGACTTCTGAGGACAAAGGAGATGCTCTTTCCTATTGAATATGACTGGATATGAAGCTGGAACTCCTATGTTTATTGCCAGTTGAGGAAAGAAGCATGTCTGAAAACAGAACCAACTCTACAAAAGTAAAGTTGAAAACTCCCAAGAGAGCAGCCTGGTTCTGGTAACACTTTTGAGGAGCCAGATCAAGCCTCACGTGAAGGCAGTCTAATTCTGGATGTTTTTATCACATGAGCCAATAAAAACCACCTTTGCTAGTTTGGATGGAATTTCTGTCCTTTACATCTGGAGGAGGATTATGATGTAATACAGTGGGGTGAGTTATTTTATTTGGAAAGTGTAGCGACAGAAAGAAGGAGAACTTGAGTCAACTAGTTACACAAATCTACCTCCCCTCAAGACTGTGAGTACCCTGAGGTCTGGAATTGTGTGTTATTTCTTGTGGTAATGATAATAGGTACTCAAGGATAGTTTTAGAAATAAAGGGGGGACAAGAGAAAGGTAGTGTAGCAAAAAGAAAAGGAGATGAGAAATGTACAGACTCCTCCCAATGGTGCAGGTGCCCTGGGTCTCCCGGCCACTTTTTTCATGGCAGACTAGACCCTGCTAGGGACCAGCAGACGTCGTGTAGCAAGAAATAGGGGCATAGAAGCCTCTAGCACCAGGTTCCTCCAAAGGGCTCCCCTAGGAAATTGCCTAGAAATGATGGTGCAGCCATAACCAGGTCATTACTTTTCCTACACATATTTCTCCCTTTTCTAAGCAACAAGAACCTATTCAGCCAACTCTGGTGCCTCAGCTGAAATAACAGACGAAAGGGAATGTGTAATTGGCTTTCATCAGATTGAAACCAGAGAGAAGGCCAGTTGAGCCGAAGCTCTGTTTATAGCGTAGCACAGAAATTATTTACTGCTTAATGTCAGGCCATGTGTGAGGAAGAAGGGGGAACAAGGAGGAATGAATGCAGCCTTCCAGCCAGCTTCAGTCCCTCTAGCAAGGCTACTCAGCCCAGCGCTTTGTCTGAGGAGCCAGAAGACACAGAAGGGGGTCTAGCCCCAAACGATTAGGGAGAAGTCACCTGGGGCAGAGGAGAAACAGGAAGGGAGACAGAAAAGGGAGCGGTTGAAAGAGAGGGGAAAATGTTAACCATTAATGAAATAAGTCAACTTACCAATAAAAAACAGTAGCCAGCTGATAGCTTCTGCCCTCTGCCCGCCCTGAGTCTGTCTGCATGAACACTTGGAAATAGCAACCAAAACATGAATCTCATCATACATAACATCAACTCATCATCAGGTATGTGCTTCTCAATTATAATTTAATAATTTCAAAGATTAGAATGAAAATGAAAACTTGAGATTCATCCAAAGGGACATACAATATTCTTCCAGGGGCCTATGACTAACCTGTACTTTGGGGATAAAGGGAGGGGTTTAAATTGACTCAAATCTTTGGGAACTTTGCTGGGTGATTTGGGAACTCCATGATTTTTCTCATCTGTTTCCAGGAATTTTCTATCTGGGCTAGACTGTACCCCATTTACCTTCCCTTTTTACCCCTCAGTGAACTAGCTGTGTGTACCCTATCCAGGCCCATCAGCTTTAGGGGAACATGTGAATTCCACAGAGGATAAGGGAGACAGGACTCAGGGTCCTCCGGGTACTCTTCCCAAGGCCCCTAACAGCAATCTGTTGTGTGGTTCCCAGGGACTGCCCTGTTATGTGTCTCTCCAGGCAAACTGTCCTAGGATCCAATGGTATATGGCCTTGGATTTTTCATTGCCATCCTATGTCAGGAGCCTATCTGTGGATCCAGA
>SJYQ01058786.1:0-10707 GCA_006410935.1 Redunca redunca
CGCAGCTGTCAGGGCTCCTTGGCTCTACTTCCCTCTCTTTTTTTTTTTTTTTTTTTTGCCTTGTGGTGTGTGGCGTCTTAGTCGTCTGACCAGGGATCGAACCCGTGTCCCCTGCACTGGAAGTGCAGCATCTTAACCACTGGGCCACCACAGAAAGTCCCCTCCCTGTTTTTTTAAAATGAGGGAGTTGATCAGGCTTTTCTGACCTGTCTCCTCCCCTGATTATTTTGTTAGTCATAGTTGGCCTGACAGCCTCCTGGAGCGTGACCTTCTAGAGAGCAGGGGTCACATCCTCCATCCTTTTTTTTTTTTTAATTTATTTTTTAATTGTCACAGGCTTCTAAGAGCAGCGTTTAGGGGAATTTAGCAAGAGAAACACTCTGCAACTAGCTGCTAGTACAGACCGTAATCATAACAGCTGACGTTTTTCAGGTGACTGACTCCACCTTGCCAGGCACACGGGTCCATCCTTACTGCTCTTCTGCAGGGTGGCCACTTACCAGTTTTTCTTTCATTCAGATGAAAAAATTAAAGCAAAAGACCCTTTGCTCTAAGGGCACAGCTGAGATACGAATCAGGTAGTCCACCGGGGAATTAGAAATTTTGTCTGACTGTGAAGTGCTTGGAAAGAGCAGTCTTTTCACCCATCCATCGCTCCACACATGCTAAATGTCTGCCTGCCACTAAGCCACTGTCTTTCCTGGAGGAGAGTGTTAATAACCCAGCAGACTTGGACTCAACTTCCTGGAACTTAAGATAGACTGTGATAAATGCCTAGTGGAGGTTAAAGAAAATGCACTGTTGGGACATTTTGAAGAAACTTACTGATTCTGAAAGGAGAGGTCAAAGCTGACTTCACAGCAAATGAGACAGGAGTAGAAAAATAATAAAATAACACCTAATCAAACCAATATTGTAAAGAAATCATCAATTAAAAATAAGTAATATTTTTAAAAATTGCAAAAATAATACCTTCTGAACACTTTCTATATTTCAAGCATTAAGCTTGACATTTTAAATAATAATACAGCTAGTATTTATTATTACTCTCCACATACCAGCATAGTGCTCAGCATTTGTATGTATGTGTGAGAATTCTCATTTTATGCCCGCAGAAACCAGGTAACTCACCCCCATTTTAGAGAGAAGGAGACAGAAGCTGAAGGAGGGCAGGAACCTCGACAGGGTCAGGTAGCTGTGTCTGGCTGGGCCAGGATTCACAGCCAGGCACTCAGGTCCAGGCCCCTTTTGTTAATCTCTTTGCTATAAGATGGGCCACGTGTGTTTTATGTTACTTCGTCTTTACAATCACCTCTGGGGTGTGCGCATGCTAAGTCACTTCAGTTGTGTCCAACTCTTTGCAACTCTATGGACTGTAATCCACCAGGTGGGTAAGTGTTAGCAAAGCCTTCGCAGGTGGGGTGACCCACTCAGTGCAGTGACTCCCTTGAGAGCCCCAAGAACACATGGTTCCTCCTGAGGTGCTCCCTATGCTAGCTTTGCTCTTTTTTATTAATTTTGTGGCCAGCTTTTCTTATGGATGTGTCCTTTTGCCCTCCCTCATCCCCACCCCACCTTCTTCCAGGGAACATCATTAAGAACGAGGCCCTATTCAGAGCCAGGATCCACCCGCTTTCTCCAGGCTCCCTCCTGGGTCTTCCACGCCTCGAGGCCCTCGTGGACCATGTGGTGGCCTTCAGTGCAGACTGGCTGCAGGGCAAATTCCAGGGCACACAGCAGCACACACAGATCTACCAGAAGGAGCAGTGCCCTGCTGGGCACCAGGTGGTGAAAGAGTCCCTGGGGCCCCCAGGGGGCTTCCAGAGGCTCACGTGGTGGTGCCCCCAGTGCCAGCCCAGGTTGTCAGCAGATGAGCCCAAGCAGGTGCAGCCCTCCTAAAGCGTCAGCCTCCTCCTACATGGAGCTTTGCCCTGAAGGGACTGTGACGCCTGAGCATTGCAGACAGAGGTGTAGACAGAGATTGGGACTGGGCACAGGAATTGGGTGGTTGGGATGCGAGTACTATTGATGTCCATCTTACTGGAGTTCAGTCTAAGGCAGTTTTCACGAAGTTCGATTTTGTTCTCTGCTAGTTTTGGTTAATTCTTCCTTTCTGATCCCCATTGTGAAAGATGAGACAAGTCACAATGGCACCTTAGGGAAGACCTCCCGAAATGACAGTGTGGCAGAGAAAATGAGAGCCAGTGGGAGACAGCCAGGCCCAGCACTGCTTTGCAGATATTTTATTTGATTTGGTTTTGGTTCTGAAACACTGGCTGGAGTTAAGATCCTCCATTTGAGAACCAGGAAAAGGGAATTATCATTCTTCTTTTTTCCCCAAGAGGGATCCAGGGCTGAGTAGTGCTCAAATTTAGCCTCCCGAATGGACCCTTCCCTTGGGACAGAGAGACCAGGAGAAGGAGGAGAGACAGGATCAGGGAGCTGGCCACCTTCCTGGTGTGTCCTGTGGGTTACAGGGAAAAAGAAAAAAAACCTGCTTGTTTCCTCCTCAAGGTGATGTATTTGTAACTATTGACATGCTCACCGTACAGGGATCAAAGTTGTTAGCAAAACCTCGAAGAAACCAGGACACGGAAATAAAGCTGTTCATTACTTTGTGCTGTCATCTTTATTTGGCAGGAAAGATTCTTTCACCGTACGTAACTGAGCTCTTTGTGAAGGCACTGTGTGAGACATGTTGAGTTGGCCAGATGGGTCTACTTACAAGGAGCGGGGCTGGGAGGAGGGCAACCATGCACTCTCTACTCTTGTCTGTCTGAAGTCACTGAGTCGCCCACGGTGGGGTGGGGAGAGCCATTTGATGGCAGGCATGGGCTGGGGGCCGAGGTGGTATCCACACAGGCCATTTCCTATAAGTCAGTGTCTGTGAGGGGCTGGAGTACAAGAAGGGCTGGGCTGGGCAGACATCACCGCCTGCATGTGAGTGGACACTCACTGAGATTAATAGAAAAGGGAAAATGCTGTTGGCAGTTGTTGAGAAAAGAAGCCACAGAACTAGAAACAGCAATGGAAGTGGAAAGGAGGGGAGATGGGAGGGTCACCATGGTGATGGATGTCACTGACTGGATGTGGAAACACAGCTGGGGAGGGGCTGTGGGAGGATGGCTGAGGCCTGGCAGCTGAGAGCTAGAGGAAGCCCCCCCACCTTGCCCTTGAGGTGGAAAGTCGGGGGAACTGAGCAGGTTCCATGAGGAGACAGACCTTGTGCGCTGAGCTTGGGGTACCGGTACCTAAGCAGGAGGACAACAGCCAGGAAGCTCGCTGCCAGTGCAGGCTTGCAGACATGGATTTGGGAGCTGTCCTTAGAGCTGAGGGTCAGTTCAAGAAGGTTAACAAGGGTACTCGTGTGGCCTGAGAGGGATGGAGGTCACAGGAGAGCCTTAAGATCTTTTGTATAAGAAGCAAGAGGTGACAGAAGCCAACTGGAGATCAGCTGGAACGGGAGGAGAGAACTTTGGGGGCAGCCAGTGGTGCACACAACAGAGAAGAGGCCTCTGCATTTGACAGTAGGGCATATTTGAGGTCATGACCTTCGAGAGCCAGTTGTGCAGAATGGCAGCCAGTCTGTAGGGGCTGAGGACTGGGTGGGAGCCCAGTGAGCTGTGAGGGAGCCCCACTCTTCAAGAACGTGGTCCCTGAAGGAAATGAGAAAGAGGGTCACAGACGGAAGTGATGTGAGGATGTGTGTATGACTGGGTGAGGGGGAAACCAGGACAAAGGGAAATACCAGTGCCAGCATGTAGAGAAGCCTGGGCTCGAGTCGGAAAAGAAAAATAGACACGGAGAAAATGAGCTGGAGGTGAGGTCTTTTGAGGCACAGAGTAGGAGTCAGGGAGCTTTTCTAACAGCTGTGAGGGGAAGTTGGAGCTCAAGGGAAGATTGTAGAACCGTGCTGGAGACCAGAGTAGTTGCTCCATTTCCTGACCTTGTCCAGCAGTCTCTAGTAGCTTAGGGTCAGAAAGAAGAGCTATGCTGGATGAACCCACAGTGGAAGGTTGTCAGGGTGTGAATGGTAGAAAGCCAAGAGGGCAAAGGAGATTCCTTATTTTATCATTAAAGTTGTTAAAATTCAAGCCACGTAAAAGTTTATAGAGAGAAACCTGGAAGAGGAATTCTCCGTCTACTCTGTCCTCTCAGGAACTGACTTATCATTTCTCTGACTTCAGTCTGTAATGAGGAAAATAGTGGGACCTAGTAGCTGAGTTGTGAAGGCTGGTGACCACATTGTCAGTTCTTCAGCAGAACTGCCTGGACTGGGTTCCATGTGGAGGTGACAGGGAAGCAGAGACATGAAAGAAACAGAAGCCCAGAAATCTTGGCTGCCGCGCCCTCTCTGATCGTTCATCCTGGCAGGAGGGTCTTGGCAGAGAGTCTCAGGTTAGTTCTGCGAGGAGGAAAGGAAGAGCCAGTGGAGGCAGACTGAATGAGAGAAGATGGTGCTGCAGAACCTGCAGGGCTAGGGTGGGGTGAACAGTGGGAACGACCCCTGTGGCCCGTGTGACTGTTGGATGTGAGGAAAGGCTTCGCTTGACAGGCTGCAGGTGAGGGGTGGGGAGTCCAGGTTTCACTTAGAAGTGAGAGGTGAGATATTTGGAGTCTGCAGGTGTTAGGGAAAAGATTTACTTAAGAGCTGGAGTTTCATGATGATTGACATTGTCAAAAGCTTGGCATTTAATGTGAGTCTTCAGTGGTCTTCAGTTCAGTCACTCAGTCTTGTCTGACTCTTTGTGACCCCATGGACAGGAGCACACCAGGCTTCCCTGTCCATCACCAACTCCCAGAGTTTGCTCAGACTGTTGTCCATCGAGTCGGTGATGCCATCCAACAATCTCAGCCTCTGTCATCTCCTTCTCCTCCTGCCTTCGATCTTTTCTAGCATCAGGGTCTTTTCCAGTGGGTCAGTTCTTCACATCAGGTGGCCAAAGTATTGGAGCTTCAGCTTCAGCATCAGTCCTTCCAATGAATATTTAGGACTGATTTGCTTTAGGATGGACTGGTTGGATCTCCTTGCAGTCCAGGGGACTCTCAAGAGTCTCTTCTCAGTGGCCTTAGCCATTCAATAATTGTTTCCTTTTTTTAAATTTTTTTGACAAGTGAATAGGATTTATTAAAGAGAAGGAAAGTACAAAGCTCTCAGCATGGACTCTGAGAGGGGTAAAGAGTCCCCCAAAAGGTGGGGATTATAGCAGTTTTATATCTTTACTAGTATTAATTACATTTTTGGTTGCTTCCCTGAATCTGATTGCTGATCATTTATCAGGCCAAAGACACATTGACAAGCAGTGACAACCCTAGACAGCATACTAAAAAGCAGAGAAATCACTTTGCCTACAAAGGTCCATATAGTGAAAGCTATGGCCTTTCCAGTAGTCATGTACAGATGTGAGAGCTGGACAATAAAAAAGGCTGAGTTCTGAAGAATTGATGCCTTTGAACTGTGGTGTTGGAGAAGACTCTTGAGAGTCTCTTGGAAAGCAAAGAGATCAAACCAGTCAATCCTAAAGGAAATCAACCCTGAATATTTATTGGAAGGACTGATGCTGAAGCTGGAAGGTCCAGTACTTTGGCCACGTGATGAGAAGAACCAGCTCACTGAAAAAAGACCCTGAAGGCAGGAGGAGAAGGGAATGACAGAGGACAAGATGGTTGGAAGGCATCACCAACTCAACGGACATGAGTTTGAGCAAACTATGGGAGATGGTGAAGGACAGGGAAGTCTGGAGTGCTGCAGTTCATGGGGTCACAAAGAGTCAGACATGCCTGAGTGACTGAACAACAAAAGGATGCATTCCAAGAATTCAGGACAGAAGGTATAGCTTTAGGTTATATGGAGTGAGATGTTTATTGAAAACAAGACAGCGGTCTCAGAGTCCTACACTGACTGCCTAGCAGTTTCTACCTCAATCCCCACCTCTAGAGATGGAGACTCTCAATGCCATTATGGGGAAAGGGGTAGTGACCAATCTGGCTTCTCCAAGCTGTGTAGGGGCATCATGAAGGGATGGTGGTTAGATCTTCACCACTGGGATGATGTAGTGAACCTTGGTATGTCATCTTAGGCTCTATTTCTGTAACCATTTGAAGCTTGATAGCTTCAATGTGAGACATTGCAAAGCGAGAGAGACAATTTAGAATACAAGGGCCAAAAAGCAATATGAGCAAAATAAGACTTCCTTTTAGGACCAGGGGTTTCTACCAGGTGAAAGTTGATACCCAGTTCCATAAGATGGTCCCAAAAGGAGGAGTGGAATCAGCCATTGCCTAGACTTGACTTTTCAGATCTTACACAGGTTTTGAAGGATCCTGGATGAGCCCCCAAAAGATGAAATGAGAAGCCGAGTTCTTGTTCACAGAGCTGAAGAATGAACTTCATGAACACGCAGACACCCATGGTAGCAAGTGAATAGGATTTATTAAAGAGAAGGAAAGTACAAATCTCTCAGGATAGACAGTGAGAAGGGATAAAGAGTCCCCAGTTATTGTTTTGTAAATGCCTCCTAAATGCCAGGTCTGGAAACACAATGATGAAGAAGACAAGAAAACTTCTACACTAGGAGGAGGCCAGCTTGTTACAACAGAGTGTTGGAAACATTTGAGTAGGTTACGAAAAAGTGCTTTATGTGTCAGGGTGGGGGCCAAGTGACTGCCTATCCGTGGTCTAAAAGTTCCAATACAGTCTCTCATTTCAAGCCTTGGTAGTCAATAAAAAGTACTGGAGACTTGTTACGTGGCAAGTACTGTGCCAGGTGCCCTGTTTAGACACAGTCCCTGAACTTGAGGGGTTCAAGGTGAGGTGAAGAGTCAGACAAAGGATAATTATTAGCATAAAGTTCAGGATGAGAGTAACCAGTAAACAAGATTGAAGTAATGAGGTTTGTGGAAATAGAAAAGTCCACCGGAATAAGAACAAGCAAATGAGGCTTTTTATTCAGAGCTTGCTATAGCGAGGGCCTTAGCCCCCATCACTGGCATGTGGCTGAAACTCAGAGGCAGGCAGGGAGTGGGAAGACTTTATAATCCAAAAAAAAAAAAAAAATCATCATTTTGCTCTGATGGGAGGAGGTTGGCAAGGGGATGCTGGAAGCAAGCTAACTAGAAGTGGAGGTGTCTTGTGTGACTGGTTTGGGGAGTATATTTGGTTTTCTGTGGTTGGCCCTGAGTTGGAAGCAGGGACAAAAAGTAGAGAAGTAGTTTATCAAGTCCTGACCATTCCAGGCCGACTAGTGCCGAGGTTATGGGTAAGAATTCTTTTATCTTATTTGGTCTGGCCACTGTCCATTTGTCCATACTGTTTCTGGTTGGGCACCTGGATCAGACTGGGGGAACTGGATGAGGCTCCAGGTGTGTCTAGAGAACAGCAACATCACGTCAGACACATCTGTCTCTTACTCTGGACTGGACTTCTTCCGCCTCTCCCTCTTTGGGGTAGAACCTCATCCACCTTGTCTTCATTATTCCCAGCGTGGGCCACATTGTTGGTGTTTAATGGATGCTTGTTAAATCTGAACAGACAAAGGAGAGGCCAAGGAGCTTCAGAAAAGCTTCAAAAAAGGTTTCAAAGTAGTCAAGTGACTGAATAGGAGGCTGAAATCCAAAGGGAATTTAGGTGCCAAATGCTGAGGGAATTTTTATTCTATGCCAGAATCCTTGATTTTATCTTGAAAGCAATTCGTTTGTGGAATTTAAAATTGAAAGAAGGGAATGTTTCCTACAGGATCCTTGTAACAGGGAAGCGAGGGAGTGCTGAAACTCTTAGCTTTGTGTTTTCTGGCCAAAAGCAGTGAGCAAGTAGATATATAAAGTTACAAGTTGACAAGAGTTTTTGTTATTCTTGTTCAGTCGCTCTTGTGTCTGACTCTTTGCGACCCCATGGGTTGCAGCACGCCAGGCTTCCCTGTCCTTCACCATCTCCCAGAGTTTGCTTAAACTCATGTCCATTGAGTTGGTCATGCCATCCATCCATCTCATCCTCTCTCATCCCCTGCTCCTCCTGCCTTCAATCTTTCCCAGCATCTGGGTCTTTTCTATTGAGTTGGTTCTTTACATCAGGTGGCCAAAGTATTGGAACTTCAGCTTCAACATCAGCCCTGCCAATGAATATTCAGGGTTGATTTCCTTTAGGACAAGAGTTTTAAGCAGGACCAAACATCAGGTTTGGCATCACTGACTCAATGGACATGAGTTTGGGTAGGCTCCGGGAGTTGGTGTTGGACAGCGAGGCCTGGCATGCTGCGGTTCATGGGGTCGCAAAGAGTCAGACATGACTGAGCGACTGAACTGAGCTGACTGAAACACCAGGTAAGACGAAACTAAATCGTGGATACATGAGTTCTCCGTGAAACTCCCTTCAGTCTGTTTTTCTGTGTTGCAAGACTAATTCATGTAACCAAAATCTAAAAGCCCACAGGGCCTCACCTTAAGCTGATTAAAATCATAATACCTTATAAAATGAAATAGAAAGATGGTAGGCAAGAGAGTAATATAATCAAATATATGTTTTAGGTACACTACTTAAACTGTCACATGGGATTGGATGGAGAGAGAGAGATGGGAAACTGTCCTCAAAATAGTTGGAGAGAGAAGATGGGGCTTGAACCTTGATGGAGCAGACATTAAGATGAAAGATATGTGTTTCTTGGACTCCAGAGACTTGACGAATGACTGGATGTAGGGAGAGCAAGGAGGACTTAGGGATGACATGTGGATTTTGTAATTAGGCAACCGGGAGGCTGTTAGTGGAGAAGAAGGAGTTTCAATGGGCAAGAGATTCCAGTTAGGGGCAACGTTAAGTTTGCAGTGTTCAGGGGACATCAAAGAGTTGCACTGTAAGACTTGAGGCTATGTTAGTGAACGAAACAAAGGTCTGTCATCCTTGAACTTACAGTTTACAAGGAGAAGCCGACACTAAACATCATAAGTAAACAATATATATCAGGATGCAATCAGTACTGATAGGCTGGGACCCGGACCCTTAACTGTAGTGCTCAGACCTGGACAGATGTCTCCCCTAGCAGCAGAATGCAAAGACACTGGAAGGGACTAAACATAAGTGCATGTTTGGGCAGTTTGGGCAAATTATGAACTGTTGGGGAAATTATGGTCCGTGCATGGGTTGGAAAAGAATTTCCAGATAGGCAGAATGAGAGGAGAATAAAGTTTATTAGAGTGGGAGACGCTGTTAGAACAGTGGGCTGGCTCACGGGAGAACTGAACCCTTTTACAGGTTAGCAGCCAACTTTTATAGCCTCAAGACAGAGAAAATTCCTACTGGAATGGTGGCATTAGGTGATTGGTTATGATGCTATAGGGTGGTTAATAGGGTGCACATTTTACATAATATGGGGTCAGAGAACTGGCTGGTTTAGATCTGGAGGCTGATGGCAACAGTTGCTATGGGGTTTGATCAGTTCCAGAGATTTTTATCCTGTGACCTTGGTACAGGGTTCCACATGAACAACAAGATACAATAAGACCAAAACCCAACTGGCAGGAGGTGCCAGGAACAAAAGCAGGTACTACATGATCCTTGCACACAGCACCATCAGAGGGGTAAGCCAACCACCTAAGCCACCCCCTCCTTTTCCACCCATCACCCACTGATCTGCCCCTACCCTCACCCCATTTAAGGGACAAGCTCGGCCCCTTCAGAGAGTGAGCAAGGGAATCTACTACTTGTTTTCTCTCCCTTGTGTCCCAGTAAAGCCTTGCCTGAAGTCCTGGTCTGGCCTCTTATCAATTTCTATTCTTCAAGAGATGGGAATACCAGACCACCTGACCTGCCTCTTGAGAAACCTATATGCAGGTCAGGAGACAATAGTTAGAACTTGATATGGAACAACAGGCTAGTTCCAAATAGGAAAAGGAGTACGTCAAGGCTGTATATTGTCACCCTGCTTATTTAACTTCTATGCAGAGTACATCATGAGAAATGCTGGACTGGAAGAAGCACAAGCTGGAATCAAGATTGTTAGGAGAAATATCAATAACCTCAGATATGCAGATGACACCACCCTTATGGCAGAAAGTGAAGAGGAACTAAAAACCCTGATGAAAGTGAAAGTGGAGAATGAAAAACTTGGCTTAAAGCTCAACATTCAGAAAAGATCATGTCATCTGGTCCCATCACTTCATGGGAAATAGATGGGGAAACAGTGGAAACAGTGTCAGACTTTATTTTTGGGGGCTCCCAAATCACTGCAGATGGTGATTGCAGCCATGAAATTAAAANGCAGATGGTGATTGCAGCCATGAAATTAAAAGATGCTTACTCCTTGGAAGGAAAGTTATGACCAACCTAGATAGCATATTCAAAAGCAGAGACATTACTTTTCCAACTATGGTCCGTCTAGTCAAGGCTATGGTTTTTCCTGTGGTCATGTATGGATGTGAGAGTTGGACTGTGAAGAAAGCTGAGAGCTGAAGAATTGATGCTTTTGAACTGTGGTGTTGGAGAAGACTCTTGAGAGTCCCTTGAACTGCAAGGAGATCCAACCAGCTCATTCTAAAGGAGATCAGCCCTGGGTGTTCTTTGGAAGGAATGATGCTAAAGCTGAAACTCCAGTATTTTGGCTACCTCATGCAAAGAGTTGACTGATTGGAAAAGACTCTGATGCTGGGAGGGATTTGGGGCAGGAGAAGGGGACGACAGAGGATGAGATGGCTGGATGGCATCACTGACTCGATGGA
>SJYQ01058965.1:0-11021 GCA_006410935.1 Redunca redunca
TGGACCACACGTTGCACCTACCAGCTCATGCTAACGCCATCTGTCTGGGGGGTCAGGACTCCCTTTGTCTCTCACGTGGACAGGGCAGGGCCTGGTTTTTTGGCACTGTGGATGGACATTGTAACGTTTTCCCAACGTTACAGTGTGAGTTAAGCGATCTGTGATATGTTTCTGTGTCCTGGACAATCTGCAGGGCTTGTGACAAGGCATTTGCTTGTGGATCGAATATTCCAAATTTGCAAATGGAAAAAATTTGTCTGGCAGATGACAGTAAGAGAAAAAGTATCTGCTGTTGTATAAAGGGCTGTGCTGAAACCAAGTCAAAGACAGACCACGGGGCGATTGAAGTTTGAAAGAAAGTGAACACCAACGCTGGGTCCTCACTCTCTGCCGAGTCCCGCCCACCCCACCGTCACCGTGGGTCTGCACTGGCCACTCAGGCACCCTGCCCCGGGACACTGTTTCTAACCTTTCACAGACCCGCAGATCGTTTGCTGTGCAGTGTGCCGTCGTCAGGGTTCATTCTCTCCCCTGTGGTTAAAATGTACTCGATATGTATGCTTCCTGATCAGGAAAAAAATGAAATTTTAGATGTCGTTACAGGCAAGTCCATTCTTTGTTTACAGTGGTCAGTTTTAGTATAAACAGATGACATTGCGGGAAACAAGATTGTTTGTAAAGCAAATTAAAAAAAACATTTAAAATGTGTTAAAATAGTGATGGATGCTACGTTGGCAGAATCTGGATTTAGTTGTTTTTATCTACTTTTCATGCTGCGTAAGGACTCCCAGACTAATCTGTTGAGGTAAGGAATGTAGACAAACGCACTTTCAGCTTTCGCTTAAAAAACTCTGTTTTTGCTTCGTTATTTTTGAAAATACATTATAAGCATGTGGTCTTTTAAGTATATGGTAATACATGTTAGAAATTTAAATTTTGAAATATAAATCCTTATTGTATATTTCTAGTTTTCTTGAAACAGCCAGTGTTGATACTTTTTCAGCCTTATTGGGAAATAAATTGTAATACTGTATTTAGTAATATAAATATGTATTTACCATTTGCAACAATGTAGTGAACCTACAGGGTGTTAAACTTAATGAAGAGAAAGGCAAATGCTAATGTTACCACTTATACATGGAATCTTAGAAAATATGGCACATGTAGGTAACCAGACAGAAACAGACTTACAGGCGTGGAAAACAGCTAGCTGTTTCCAGTGGGGAGTGGAAGCGAGGGCAAGACAGGGCAGAGGCGAGACGCAGCTGCTGTGCGTAAAGTAGATGAGCAGCTGAGATATACAGCACAGGAAAATATGGCTGTTGTTTTCCAATAACTTTAGAGGGAATATAATTTATAAAAGTATTCAATCGCTGCTGTACGCCTGAAACTAATGTTACAGACCGACTGTGCTTCCTGTAAAGAAACGTGTACTTTAATCGTTGCTGTATGCCAGACTGTTGCATGAAACATACGGGGTACGCTTTTCCCGTATGATTTGGTTAGAATATACATGACATCCTGGAATGTTTTTGCTCTAGAGTTAGTTATCATTTCAAAGCACGTTTTTAATAACTTAGGTCTAGGAAATGCAGGCTTTCATGAGTTGGTTTTATTTATTTCATGAGTTGGTTTCAAATGAGCTTTTTGTAACTGGAGTTGTCAGGGTACCCCGTGGCAGAGCCTGATGGCGGTACCCCAGGTCCTGGCCATTGGGCGGATGTACCCTTTGCCCATCAGCTCACAGCTGTCCCCTTGGGCTCACTCCGGAGGTCCTGTGGCACGCTGGGCCCTGCTCATGACACATGCTCCGCGTCCCCCCCCCCCCCCCCCCCCGACATCNCCCCCCCCCCCCGCCCCCCGACATCCAGAGCAGCTGGCGGGAGGTGGGTCGCAAAAGATCAGCGGGCCTCACGGCTGGACGGACAGTGGGGTGTGGTGTTCACTGAGCGCCAGCTGAGGTCACGGCTTCACTCAGCCCCTCCCCTTCTCTGCCCAGCCTCCCTGAGTCCTCGGGGCTTCCCCTGGGTCTGGCTCCCGCAGGACCATCGAGTCAGGCTCTGTGTGCAGGAATCTGGCCCAGATGCCCTCAAACACGAGACAGAGAAGGGTGTGTGTCCCGACTCCACCTCGGCACCCGTCAGCAGTTTGCCCGTCTTGTTTCATCTTTCCCCCGGTTTTTTAATCTGCATTTTATAATGTGTCTCATCACGTATGTCATTTCGTCTGCATCAGTGCTCCTCCTGGCCCTCACAGTAAGAGCTTTCCGGACACAGTGCTGTTAGCTCATCTGCAGAGGTGACGGCATCTCTGGGACGGCCCGATCCCCAGGCTTGACATTCCCCTTCACAGCCGAGGAGTCCTCATATTCTTAAGCCGCACCACTGTGTGCAGAGTAGCACAGGTTCATCGTTTGTGTTAAAGTGAAGATTTGCTTTAATGTCATATAAAGCATCAGATTGGCCGAGTGGTGATTTAAAAACATGTTCTAATTCCCCTTCCTTAAGGTCCTTGATGCCTCGACGCTTAGTTTCAACACCAGGCTGAAGTGGTTTGCCATCTGCTTCGTTAGTGGCATCTTCTTCTCCATCCTTGTGAGTTAAGCTTTATGTTGCTTGATAATTTCTGCTTCGTGAGAGACTAAGCATTCCATTTATCTGGACTGTTTTGATGGGACTTATTTAGTCACTTGAAATAAAGGGGTAGAGGTCAATAAAAAGATGTAGAGACTAATATTTAGGGGGGTTTATGGATTGTTAAATTCACTGAAGAAAAACCACTGTGTGTGAGGAGAGTTGCAGTCAGTGGTTTAGAAGAGTTTATTACCTTTTGTAACTTGCCATTTATAAAAAGAATACTTAAATAGAATGAGATTTACTTAGATATATAAAGATGATTATGGAATAGCTCATTTATATATACTTATATGCAAATAGGCATAAGATTCAAATTAGCAAATAACATTGAAAATTAACGTTTTAAGAAACTGTATAATTAGAGACCATATGTTAACACATTTATGCTTAAATATCATATTATTATATACTATCATTATTATAGTAGCAGATTTATATTTTAATCTATTACAATGGTAAAATTATTTTAAAATAACTATAACATGTTAACTCAGGGAACTGGATTGCTGTGGCTCCCTGGAGGCATAAAGCTTTTTGCAGTGTTTTATACCTTTGGAAATATTGCTGCATTAGCCAGGTATGTATGGAAGTTTGGCTTCTCAAAATGTTTTGTTTGCTGTCATTCTCAAAGTTTTCTTTTCTAATAGGATCTATTTCTGTAGGTCTATGCGTGTCATGAGTTCAAAATTTACATTCCCTCAGTAAATACTTAGACCCGTGCTGTGTGCCAGCTGCCTCACAGTGTTTATGGTGAGAAGAGCCGGCGCCTGGAGGTGCCTGTGTGCCAGGCACTGCCTGTCGCCCCTCCATTATACGTCTTGTGCAGTAACACAAGAGAGGGGGCGGTCAGTCCTTGGGGAAGTGCCGAGGGAGGTGACCGGGCTGGGGTCCCACCCGACAGCCCTCCGGAGTCCCGGCTCGTAGCTGCCTCGTGAGGGGGATAGTCAGATGCCCGCCGGCCAGCATGAGCAGATCCCGGGTGGCAGTGCTGTGCAGAGGGTCGGGCGGGGCCGTGTGGGGCGGTGGCTCGAGGACTGCACTGGGCCTTGGGGTCCTCTCTGGGGCCCGGGCGCGTCTCTGGGTTGCTGCTGCAGCTGTCACACCTGTGAGCTCTCGTCATTCAGAGGTGAGCCCCCGTCTCCTCAGGGACGCTCCAGGTCAGAGGTGGTGGCGAGGGGACGGGCGTGAACCACCGCTGAGCTCCGTCAGTCTCTGGGCCCATCCTGCTCCTCAGACAGCAGTCTGGAGGGGCCTCGGGGAGCGGCTGCACGCTGCCTTGCTCCTGGAAGCTCTGCACGGACAGCGCTTCTGGAGCTGACTGCACTGTTCACACGTGCCACACGTGCCGAGATGAGGGGGCTGTTGCCGAATTGGCCCACGCTGAGGACAGAGTGCCTTGTCCTCTCGGGCTGCCCACAGCGGCCACGCTGACCCAGTGCTGAGAAGTGACGCTGCGAACGACTGTGGGAGGCATTCCTGTGTCGTGGAATGCACAGAGATCAAAGTTTCCTTCTAACACTTGTTCAGTCTCTAAGTCGTGTGCCACTCTGTGCGACCCCATGAACTGCAGTGCGCCAGGCCTCCCTGTCCATCACCAACTCGAGGAGTTTACCCAAACTCACGTCCATCGAGTCGGTGATGCCATCCAGCCATCTCATCCTCTGTCGTCCCCTTCTCCTTCCACCTTCAGTCTTTCCCAGCATCAGGGGTCTTTTCAAAGGAGTCAGTTCTTCACATCAGGTGGCCAAAGTTTGGACCTTCAGCATCAGTCCTTCCAATGAACACCCAGGACTGATCTCCTTTAGGATGGACTGGTTGGATCTCCTTGCAGTCCAAGGGACTCTCAAGAGTCTTCTCCAACACCACAGTTCAAAAGCATCAATTCTTCAGCGCTCAGCTTTCTTCACAGTCCAGCTCTCACATCCATACATGACCACAGGAAAAACCACAGCTTTGACTGTACAGACCTTTGCTGGCAAAGTGATGTCTCTGCTTTTTACTACACTGTCTAGGTTTGTCATTGCCTTTCTTCCGGCGAGCGAGTATCTTGTACTTTTGTGGCTGTGTCACTGTCTGTAGTGATTTTGGAGCCCAAGAAAATAAAGTCTATCAGTTTCCATTGTTTCCCCCTCTGTTTGTGATGAAGTGTTGGGACCCCATTGCCATGATCTTCGTGTTTTGAATGTTGAGTTTTAAGCCAGCTTTTTCAGTTTCCTCTTTGACCTTCCTCAAGAGGCTCTTTAATTTCTCACTTTTGCCATAAAACAGATTTAGTGAGATTGTTTAATTAAGCTGACAGGGTTTATTTTCTTAAAAGCACTTATTTTTACACAGACCAATTAACAAATCCATCTCTCATTTCTTTTGTTTCAAATAGTACATGCTTTTTAATGGGACCCGTGAAACAACTGAAGAAAATGTTTGAAACAACGAGATTGCTTGCAACAGTTATTATGCTTGTAAGTAAATAATCATCATTTTTAAAAAAACTTTCATAGGGTGTTTTTTGGCATTATTTATGAATTATCACCCACTTCTGTACAGAGGAACTCATGTTTCCTTTGCTGAATGTAATAGTCGCATCCTTCAGGCTGTGAGATTGAAGAGTTTGGATTGCACAGTATTACCTCAGTGATCGGCTGGGGGAATCCTGTTTTCTTGGGCATTCTCTAGCAGAGTAGCCCTGTGTATTTCAGGTGGGAAGCAGAGCTGCATGCGTTTCGATTTCCAGCCCCGTGCAGCCTTACTGGACCACTGTATGGACTTTTTGGAGGATGGGGTTGGAAGGTCGGGTCACTTCTGGGTCCATCTGTCTTCTCTGGGAGAATCTCCTGGCTTTTGTCCCTTCCCTGTTGGACTGGTGGACAAATACCCCATTCTCTGTCTTCAGACCTGTGCCTACTGCTTTCATCTGCCTGTCCTTGTCACTCCTTTGGGGACAGGGTGTGGCGTGACAGTGCACTCTTTTCTGTATGAATTGATTATGGTCAGCTCCTTATGTAAAGCTAAGTAGAATAGGACTCACTGTACATTAACAGTTGTACTAAACACGGTGTTGGTGGTTTGAGTTACTGAACATTAACATAAGCATTCACATATCCCTGAGAACAGCTGATGTCACTCTTATGCATTCGTGAAACAGCGTCTGTTGGCTTAGTCAGCAGATGACTTACTGCGTGTTTCCAGTTTGCCCTGGAAGATTGCAATCATAGACTTTAAAATAATAGGGAATATATAAGGACAGTTCAAGTAAGCTGTCTCATTAATTTTGTTGTGTGGTGTGTTGTTATGCAAACGAATGCAGAATTGTGTATGCATTTTTTTGGGGCCTTTGAAAAGACTCAAACTCGACCGTTTTCCTTGCCTTCCCCAGCTGTGTTTCGTGCTCACGCTGTGCGCTGCCCTTTGGGTAAGTTACCCCAGCTGTGTCTTATTTTCTGCTGTGTGGACCCTCACCAGGTAAAGTGTCATCAAGCTGCCATCTCAGAGGAGCTCAAAGTCTGATTTATTAAAACCCACCGAAGACTGGTGTCCTTAAAGTTGTGTGTGTAGCGTCACACACGAAAGCAGGTCAGCCAAAGCGGCACCAGGGACCAAGGACGCGCTCGTGCACACACAGCTCTCCAGGAGCCTCTAGAGGAGCTTCGTTACAGCTCCGTTTACTTCCGGGTGCTCCTGACCCTTCACTGTATTTTCGTATTGTTCCTGATTTACTTCCAAAGGGGATTGAGGTGGTTCTTGAGCTCCCAAGAACACAGTGCGTTTCAAAGATGATGGGGTGGTGTATAATGCACTTCAGAAATGTCCCACCAGGAGTGTTCTGAGTTTAATGATACAAGGACTGGGCTTTAGTTACGCAAGAATTCACTAATGCCTCATTTCCCAATTGTAACTTAAAAGAATTTTCTTAAGCAGTTTTTGCATATCCCTGTGGGAAATTGATCTCTGACGTGGAAGGTCTGTTAGCAGCCTGTTTATAAGCAGTAGATTAAAAATAAGTGAGGAAGTAAATATAAAGATGGACACATTCTAAAAATGGGTCGTTTTAAAACAACCATGGAAACTGTTTATATTATTCCAGAAGATCACAGTGAAGTACAGTTTTACTTCAAAAAGTAACTCAAGGAAAGAAGGAAGTGCCAGTGAGTGAGACACATGGATTCCACATAGGGTATCGATCTGCTGACCAAGTGGGCTTTTCAGTGTTGATTCTGTTTACTTATTTTCAAAAAATACTTAGTGATGTATTTAGCTGTGGTGGGCCTCAGTTGTGGTCAGGGGATCTAGTTCCCTGACCAGAGGACCAGGGATTGAAACCCGGGTCTCCCTGCACTGGGAATAGGGAGTCTTAGGCCCAGGGCTGCCAGGGCAGTGCCTCGATGTTGACTTTGGAAAAGTTAGCCTTGACTTAAAAAGGCCTCACATCAAAGGGGGTTAATACTTTGAGCCTGTGCACAATTATTTCATTAACATTTAATGCCATATATTTAGCAGCATTTAAGTAAATGGAATCAGAATTCTAGAAAGAAAATAGAATCTGTGGATATTTAATTTTCAGATTTACTGAATCTTAAATTTGTCATCCTGAAATTTAATGAAGGGAATGGAGCTATCAGTTCCGTCTTTGGAAAGGAAGGAGTTGAACGAGGCTGTGAAGGGTGTTTTCAAATGTTCACCTGGTTGTGTGTCTGTCTTTGCTGTTGTCAGTGGCATAAGAAGGGGCTGGCCGTGTTATTCTGCATATTGCAGTTCCTCTCCATGACCTGGTAAGTCTTACACTCACTGGAAAGGTAGTTTTCTCCGCGGTGCTAAGCGTTTCTTTCGAGCCTGTGAGCCCAGGGAGGTCACGGGTGAGGTTCTCCTGGCCCCGGGGGAAAGGGCCTCCTGAGCGTCAGGTGCCCGAGGTCTGTGCTGTGTCCCGGCTTGCGGTGATGGGCGGGGCGGAGACTCCACGGGAGAGCTGCAGAGAGGCGGGGCCGCGCCGGCGCGTCACACGGGGGCGGGGCTGCAGGGCCCCTCTGACGTCACGNGTGAGTGTGTGATTGATGGAACGTGTCCCCCTCGCATGCTTCCGGGTCGGACCAGAAAGGTGTTCCTCGCTGACAGAGGCCTTTCAGAGAGTTCTTCCTTCGCTCTTCAGACGTGCGTCCCGTCTTCCCCTTCCTGAGTTCTGTGTGGCATCCTGGTGTCGGCCAGTCTAGGAGCTGTGTGTGCTGGTCGTGGTCCACCTTTCCATGAGGCAGTATCAGCACATGTTAAAAGCGCTTCTTTACCTGTCACAAAGGAACTTTCAGACGCTTTACTCTGACATATGGAAAAATTTAAATCTTTGTCATTTTCTATTAATATGTTACTTTTTATTGTTGATGTGTACTTGATTGTTTTCTCCTTGAAGGAGAGTGTAATTTATTCTGTAATTTTATATTTTTTTTTCTTAATAACTTAAAGGGAGTAACATTGTAACAAGATCAGACTTTAGCAGGCATCAGAATCACTTAAGAGTTTGTTAAAAACAGATTGCTTATTAAAACAACAGTTTTTCATTCAAGAGGTGTGGGGTGCTGCTGTTACTGCTAAGTCACTTCAGTCGTGTCCGACTCTGTGCGACCCCATAGATGGCAGCCCACCGGGCTCCCCCGTCCCTGGGATTCTCCAGGCAAGAACTCTGGAGTGGGTTGCCATTTCCTTCTCCAATGCATGAAAGGGAAAAGTGAAAGTGAAGTTGCTCAGTCGTGTCCGACTCTTAGCAACCCCATGGACTGCAGTCTACCAGGCTCCTCTGCCCATGGGATTTTCCAGGCAAGAGTACTGGAGTGGGGTGCCATTGCCTTCTCCCAGGTGTGGGGTGGGCCCTGATAATTTGCCTTTTTAGCAAGTTCCCCAGTGATGCTGTATGCTGTCCGGCTCATGCTCTGAGAATCACTGTAATATTCTGCTGCTTCCTTTTTTATGCGGTTAGAATATGGCCATTTGGCATAAAGAAAAACATCATCTGGGTTAAATGCCAACATGCTTGCACTTCTCTTGCAGGTACAGCCTGTCATACATCCCGTACGCAAGGTGAGCCCCTTTGAACGTCATCCTGTTTTTGCTCCTCTCGTTCTTTTTACAAAGATGTCTAAATTTTAGTAATTTTCATATTAAAATATGATTTACAGGGCCTTTTTTAAAATTGACTTTGACTTTTTTACCGAAAAGAAATGAGTTTTTAAACAAGCTTGATAGAAGCTTGCCACGTAAAGTGAACCCGTGTGAACGCGGGGCCCAGGTGCGCTGGGAGCTGACTGCGGATGTGGCACTGGACACCTGCAGGTGGGGGCGTTGGCGAGAGACCCTGGATCCTTCCACAGCTATAAACACCCAGTAAACAGGAAGTGAGGCTGATGCATAGATGTTTGGTTTAAGCCAGCAGAAACATTTATTCTATATGTTGAGGTAACTGCCATTTAAAAAAAAATTTTTTTTTCCCAGAAAAATGTGTTAATGTAATTGTGGAGGGAAAAGCAAAACTAACTGCAGACTTAAGCGTGAGGCTCAGAGGCACACTCTGTTAAGGCACAGCTGCTTCGTGGACTCTGGAAGAGTAGGTTCTATATGAAAACAGCAAAGCTGTAGCCCAATAGAAAAGTGAAGGAAATTGGTAGAAATTCTGTTTTTATTCAAACGGGTGAGTCTTTCTAACGAACACTTAAAAGGAGAAAAAGCAAACCAGAGTGACCTAGAACAAGAGCCGGCCCTCGGGACCTTAGCTGGGAGGGCTCCTGCTGTCCCTCAACAGGGGGAAGAGGCGCCCACTCCGGTGCAGCCGGAGCTCACAGCCAGGACCAGCTCACAGGGCGCCGCGTTGCTCCCCTGCTGCGTGGGCCTGCGCCTCCAGCCTGGGCTCACCCTGCGCAGTCTGGGTAACAGTGCTCATGTTGGGACTGACTGTCGTGGAAGGTGAATGAGGTCTAGCACGTGGAATTTTTTTTGTTGTTGAATTCTTAGAATGTAGTTATAAACATTTTTGTTTTAAAATCTTGTTCATTCTTTTTTAAAATTTGTTTTTTGGGTTTTTTTTTGGTATTTCTTCACAAGAAAATTAGCAATAAGTGCTGGTTAATATTTCTAAATAAATAAATACCATTTCAGCAACTAATAAATTATTTCTGTGTCTCAGTTCTTGATTTCAAGTGACACTCAAGAAAGTTTTAGTTAACCAGGAAATGTGCTGGGGTGTTCCACTGAGTTCTGATGGAAGAAGGTGATGGTGCATTTGTCTCTTGGCAGGAATCATTTTGCAGCTTCACTCTGGAGGCAAAATTATTATATTGTTTTTTCTCTCTCTTTTGTTTTTTAATCAGGGATGCAGTAATTAAGTGCTGTTCTTCTCTCCTGAGCTGAAAGCCGTTTGAAAAGAAGGAAACTGTTTGAAAAGACCTTTTAAAAGTTGGTGTTCTGTTTTTGGTGCGCTGTCCTTTTCCTGATACAGTGACCTCTCCAGAGCAACGGCACCGGCCATCTAAGGCCATCTCAGTCGAGGGATACTGGTACAACTACACACCCATTAAACCGTTACATGCTTGTGACAGTAAATTCATTGTGTGCCATTAATATGCTCTGTCAGAGACGACGAGATTTTAATCATTGCCAAGTGTAAATGATTTTTAGCCAGTTTTTAAGTCTTTTTTCTAAACAGCATTTGAGATGTGAATATTTAAGGATAAACCTACGCTGCAAGATATATTCAGCTTTTTTGGTGGTTTTTAAGGGTCTACATCTTAAAAATATCTTTTTAAAATAAAAACTTAAAATGTGAAAGCTTTTACTGTAAGCTAAACTGCTTTATTGTATGTAATAAAAAATAATATATAAATCTTCATAATTTTGAAATAAACCCANTCTCAAGTCATGGCAATTGATTCTACTTCATTAAAAAATTGAGGTGCATCTTCAGTCGGCATAAGATACCACTGAACTGGAGCATTTGGGGCAAAAATCTGGAGGATGCGAAAGGCGGAGGGTATTCTTTGAAACTAAGGAGGTAATACGTGAGGGCCAGACTCAGAGCTGAACTGTTGGGCCAGTGGGGACAGCCATCTCTCCCCAGGTCACCAGGCAGACACTCAGGAGACGCGGTCCCCTCGCTTTTCCCCTGTGTCTTTGGGAAACAGGCCTGGCTGGGAAGGGACCTCTTCTCCCACCCCTCCCTCCACCCACCAGGTGTTCAGCTCAGGACGGTGGTCCCACTTCACACATTCTGGGTGCATATGGACGAGAGTGCCGCTCTCCCTCCACGTGGATGCTGCTGGCCAAAACAGCCCATTTTCAAAGTATATCTTTTGAAAAATAAAACCTCAGATTTGCTGTAAACTCAGGCCAGGGGAGAATCTAGCAGATGGGCAA
>SJYQ01058993.1:0-13105 GCA_006410935.1 Redunca redunca
CTCCTAACCTATCTTCAAACAGGAGGCCCTGCTTCCTTGAGTGTGGGTGCGTGAAAGTCAAGTGGGCCTTAGAAAGCATCATTAAGAACAAAGCTAGTGGAGGAGATGGAATTCCAGTGGAGCTATTACAAACCCTGAAAGATGATGCTGTGAAAGTGCTGCACTCAATTTGCCAGCAAATTTGGAAGACTCAGCAGTGGCTACAGGACTGGAAAAGGTTAGTTTCATTCCAATCCCAAAGAAAGGCAATGCCAAGGAATGCTCAAACTACTGCACCATTGTACTCATCTCACACGCTAGTAAAGTAATGCTCAAAATTCTCCAAGCCAGGCTTCAGCAATATGTGAACCGTGAACTTCCTGATGTTCAAGCTGGATTTAGAAAAGGCAGAGGAACCAGAGATCAAATTGCCAACATCCGCTGGATCATCGAAAAAACAAGAGAGTTCCAAAAAAACATCTATTTCTGCTTTATTGACTATGCCAACGCCTATGACTGTGTGGATCACAAGAAACTGTGGAAAATTCAGAAAGAGTTGGGAATACCAGACCACCTAAAATGCCTCTTGAGAAATCTGTATGCAGGTCAGGAAGCAACAGTTAGAACTGGACATGGAACAACAGACTGGTTCCAAATAGGAAAAGGAGTTCGTCAGGGCTGTATATTTTCACCCTGCTTATTTAACTTCTATGCAGAACACATCATGAGAAACACTGGACTGGAAGAAACACAAGCTGGAATCAAGATTGCAGGGTAGAAATATCAATAACCTCAGATATGCAGATGACACCACCCTTATGGCAAAAAGTAAGAGGAGCTAAAAAGCCTCTTGATGAACGTAAAAGAGGAGAGTGAAAAAGTTGGCTTAAAGCTCCATATTCACAAAACGAAGATCATGGCATCTGGTCCCATCACTTCATGGCCAATAGATGGGGAAACAGAGTCAAACTTTATTTTTGGGGTTCCAAAATCACTGCAGGTGGTGACTGCAGCCATGAAATTAAAAGACGCTTACTCCTTGGGAGAAAATTATGATCAACCAGATAGCACATTGAAAAGCAGAGACATTACTTTGCCAACAAAGGTCTGTCTAGTCAAGGCTATGGTTTTTCCAGTGGTCATGTATGGGTGAGAGAGTTGGTCTGTGAAGAAAGCTGAAAGCTGAAGAATTGATGCTTCTGAATTGTGGTGTTGGAGAAGACTCTTGAGAGTCCCTTGGACTGCAAGGAGATCCAACCAGTCCATTCCAAAGGAGATCAGCCCTGGGGGTTCTTTTGAGGGAATGATGCTAAAGCTGAAACTCCAGTACTTTGGCCACCTCCTGCGAAGAGTTGACTCATTGGAAAAGATTCTGATGCTGGGAGGGATTGGGGGCAGGAGGAGAAAGGGACGATGGAGGATGAGATGGCTGGATGGCATCACCGACTCGATGGATGTGAGTTTGAGTGAACTCTGGGAGATGGTGATGGACAGGGAGGCCTGGCGCGCTGCCTTTCGTGGAGTGGCAAAGAGTTGGACACGACTGAGCGACTGAACTGATCTGAACCAAACTGAAGAACCAACAATTCAAAGAAAATTTAATAAAATTTGGAATAATTTTGGATGAAGGAATATCTTTTCTTTAAGTTTAGGTATTGTTGATTTACAATAATTTGTTTGTTTAAGGTGTACAGCAAAGTGATTCAGGGATTCAGCCTCTGGGGTGCTTCCTTGGACAAAATTCATTCCCTTTGGGAGGCCCGTGGGCCATGCCCTCAACTCAGAACAGCTAAGAATCCTGAATACGCAGAGCAGCATGTGGTGGTGCTTGTGGGGGGTTTTAGACTGAATAAATTATTCTAACGTCCTACAAGAAACAAGGCCAGAGGTCAAGAGAGGATCTCCTAGCCTATCTTCAAACAGGAGACCCTGCTCCCTTGAATGTGGGTGCATGAAATAGCACTTGGGAAGGGAAGAGGTGTGTCATGAGTATTTTGCCTGCAGAGGACAAAGTGGTGTGTAGAGAGGATGCTCAGGCCCGTCCCAGGACACTGAGCACAGGGACACAGTGACCGGACTCTCAGCCCTGCTCTCGGGGCATGGCACTGTCTCCGCCGCTGACACAGGGGGAGCAGCTCACACGTGTCCTGGAGAGTATGGTCACCCGATCTGGACCTGGCCAATCAGTGTGTTCTATCCCCCCTGGCCACCGTGATTGGCTCAGGACTGGTGCGGTGACCAATCGGGGCCCAGGGCCGGGCCTCACGCTGGAATCAAGGGAAGAGGAGCTGGCCTTCTGCCAGAAGGGGTGGGGCTGGGTGAGGTCAGGCTCCAGCAGTGGGAGGGGCGTGAGGTCAGCCTGGGGCAGTTGGTGACCTTCCTGAGCCCATCAGGGCAGAGCTGCTGGGCTGCGAATGAAGGCGCTGCTGAGCCCAGGGGTTGAGAGCGCCGGTTCCTGCTGTGGTCCCGGAGCTCCACCTGAAACCGGAGGGAAGCCATCTGCTTGTGAGTCCTCTCCTGCTTGTCTGTCAGCTTGTTTGAACCACGCTGGGTTTTCTGTCCATCTGGTTAAGTGGAGACCCTGGAAATGCAACTGTGTGGGTTTTGGCTGGCTTCAGGGAAGAAATGCCAGATGACACTTGGAGACTCCAGTTTAATCTGGATTCAGGTCATAGCTCTTGAAAATGAAATGAAAGTCCCTCATTCGTGTATGATTCTTGCGACCCCATAGGCTGTAGAGTTCATGGAATTCTCCAGGCCAGAATACTGGAGTGGGTAGCCTTTCCCTTCTCCAGGGGATCTTCCCAGTCCAGAGATTGAACCCAGGTCTCCTGCATTGCAGGCAGATTCTTTGCCAGCTGAGCCGCAAGAGAAGCCCATGAATCCTGGAGTGGGTAGCCTGTCCCCCCTGCAGTGGTTCAGGATTCCCAACCCAGGAATCAGACCTGGGACTCCTGCATGGCAAGAGGATTCTTTACCAGCTGAGCTCTCAGGGAAGCCCAGTATCTCTTAAGCCCAGCTATTCATTGATATCTCTTAAGGCCAGCTATTAACTGTAGGATTACCCTAAGTAGTCTTCACATGATTAAGGTAGCAACCTGCTAAGGTACCAATCGATGTCTTTTTTCTAGAGGACAAAACTGGGGCTCAAAGAAGGGGGTAACAGGTAACACAGCTACAGCAAGGAAGTGTGTAGCTAGACAAAACCCCCAGATCCTGCTGTTAGAATTTAGAGAAACCATATGCTGTGGCTTGTCCATGTGACAGGGGGTAGGGCACCCAGCCCACACCGGATAATGTGGGGACCTGACTTGGTAACTGCCTTCTGGCAGCTCTGAGACTCACAAAAGCAATTGGCACTGAAGAGAGGAAGGACTCCTCCCTTCATCCACCCCACCACACCCTCCGGGTACTCCCATACCCTGCCCCCTTTCTCTTGCTTTGTGAGGGAATAAGAGTCACACTCATGTGACCACACTGGCTGTCCACTGTTCACGAGCTACCAACCGGAGCTGCTACAGGAGAAGCCATGAGCCTTTGCCCCTGAGGACCTCCCTTTCCTCTGCACCATGGGAGCCCTCCTCCACACCTGCACACAGGAGGCCTTTTCTGAGACATGTAGGGACCCTCCCTCAGCTTGCAACAGGTTGCATCCATTGCTGTCCTTTCAATGCCTCCTTTGAAACTCAGCTCATGAGCTCCTTTGTCTGCATCACGGCCCACCTGGCTGACACGGAAGAGACAGAGCTGACAATGAATCCAAAGCTCGGATCTCACAGCCGAGAATCTGTGTAGAAAGGACCTGATTATTCACGCTGTAGGGGCTGTAGTAGGTTCCAGGGATGCGTCACCAGGGCTTGGGCCAAAGTGACTCCACAGCTGTTTTAATGCCTGGGGAGGGTTCTGGCTATAGTGGGGGTGGGGTGATTCTCCTGAGGTTCTGAAGGCCCGCTGTGTGCAGGGTCATGGTGCAGAGAGAAGAGAAGGCGGAGTCCTTCCTTACAGGTGGTCACAGCTCATGGACGAGCCAGACAGGCAGGCAGGGGATGAAAGCACCTGAGCTGCTTTCATGAGTGAATGGTGTGGGGGCAGAGAAAGAGAATCAAGTCTGCTTCATTATGTGATTCCCAGGGCAGGTTGTCACCAGAGTAAACACCTATTATGGTGATGATAATCACTGCTGTCTGCAGAGGGTTTAAATTGGTCTGTGTCTACATCTGAGCAGTCAGGCCATCACTAAACTACACTGGCCATGGGCATTGCCTCTCCTTAGAACTTGATATGTTTTGTCTCTTCCTTCCTGAACATTCATTGCCAAGAGGGTTTTGGGGCCACATGGATGGATGTTGGGTTTTTCTCTAGATTTGTCTCATGAGGAATGATTTTCTGGTTGTTGGAGTAGTTTGTTTTTCCAGCTCTCTTTCTTGGCTTATATTGTGAATTTGTTTCTGCCAGAGGAAGAGCTTAGGATCTGCCTTCTGGCTGAGATGTGACACTTACAACAGCAATGCCTACCTGGATATCCTGACCACATTTGCCAAAAGGGCTTTGTTTTGCACAAGACACCTTGAAAGTACGTGCACTGTCCTTTCAGATACCCAAAGGCTGTTTGAAATGAAATAAAAAGCAAGAATTCTCAAGCTGACTCTTACAATATGTGGGGAGTCAGAAAAATCCCCTGGAGAAGGGAAACACTACCCACTCCAGTATTCTGGCCTAGACAATTCCTTGGAGTGTATAGTCCGTGGGGTTGCAAAGAATCAGACAAAATCAGATGACTGGACAACAACAGCAATGAAGTCTCACCATCTGTCAGACAGAGATACCAAAAGCATTTGCACAACTGTGTGCATGTTCCATTGCTCATTCGGTTCCAACTCTTTGCAGCCCTGTGGCCTGTAGCACCCAAGATCCTGTATCCATGGAATTTTTCAGGCAAGAATACTGAAATGGATTGACCTTACCTCCTCTAGGGGATCTTCCCCACCCAGGGATTGAACCCAGGTGTCCTGCATTTCAAAATCTACATTGGCTGGCGGGTTCTTTTCTGCTGAACCATCTGGGAAACAAGTCATTACATCACTGGGTTATTCTAAAGTACTTCACTTAGAGTCTGGCACTTGGGAAATTCTCACTGGCGCTGTGACTATTCAGGCATATATCATTATTGCTCATATGATAATGGAATGGCCATGCTCACTAAAGAGAAAGAGGAGCCTTTCCAAGTCCAGTTAAATCCTTCGCCACAGGTATCTTCTTTAAAACTTCTGACTTTGAAATAAGCATCAAGCATAAAGACATTGGTTATGGCCACCAGGAAAGATGGAGTTGTACTAATAAGTGACGAGGCTTCTTCCAGTTCCAACACGCATGCGTTGTTTCCCTGGCACCACCCAGCACTTCTGTGACAGCAGCTGGGGTCCTACAACTCAACTCAGTGTGGACACTGCCTATCTGGGGGTAGTTCCAGACCCCACAGGTTAAAGCCCCAGCCCTACAAGACCCTCCCCCCACTCCAGCCATCATTTGCAAGCCCATATTGTCACCTGTGCTCTGACCCACTGGCTCCCCGTTCAGAGCTTCTAATGACTTTGGGTTCTATTAATTTGTCAAGGGGTCAGGGAACTCAGAGAAACATGTTGCCTAGTAGATCACAGCCTTATTGTAAATGGTAATAAACTCAGGAACAGCAGATGGAGGGGGATACATAGGACAGGGTGTGTGGGGAGGAAGGCATGGAACTTCACGCTCTCCGAGCCTCACTTTCCCCAAATCTCCAAATCTACGAGCCTCACTTTCTCACCCCAAATCTGCAGGTGTTCATCAACCCAGAATCTGTCCAGACCCTGTTTGGGAGTTTTTATGGAGGAGTCATCCCACAAGCACAATTGATTAAATCACTGGCTGTTGGTGATTGCTTCACCCAGAAGCCCTTCTGGCTTCCCCAAACATGGTCGGGGGAGGAGGCAGGGCAGGGGAGAGACCGGAAATTCCAATCCTCTAACCATGTGCTTAGTTACCCTGGCAAGCAGCGGCCCCCTTTGGAAAGGAGGCACTCTCCGAAAAGTCACCTCATTCACCTAACAAGAGACACCTTGACTGCTCTCCCCACTTAGGGAATTCCCAGAGTTTTAGGAGCTCTGTGCCAGGATCGGGGGCAAAGTGCAAAAATGTATTTCTTATTATTAATACAAATCACAAGGTCACAGTGACCCCAAATTTCAGTGATAATTTGGTTCTATAGCCTTAAATTTTTTCAGCAGTTGATTGAACCGTTTTTAAAAACAATTTGGGGGCCACACCTCGAGGCATGTGGTGATCTTATTTCCCCATCCAGGGACTGAACCCACACTCCTTGCATTGGAAGGCAGAGTGTTAACCGCTAGACCACCAGGGAAGTCTCTGATTGGGCCCTTTTTAGGTGAAACTGTTATTGGCATAAACTAAATGGTTCAAAATTTCAAAAAGCTGGAGCTGAGCATGAGCCATCTTCCTGTGGTATTTTCAGATCGTTACCGACTCTTCTATGGCCCCTGCAACCCCGAGCTTTCCCCTGAGATGAGTCAGGCCCCAGGAAGCCTGTTGCCTGCCCCTGCTTGAGACCAGAGTCTATTCAGGGGACACTGGGCACAGGCAGTGTGCGGGGTGTGTGCGGGTCCACAGCAGCCTGATTAGTGGAGAGATGTCAGGGATGTCATTCCCGGGTATGCTCTGATTACAAGAAGTGAGAAGGTTTGGGGAATAAGATAGCCTTGGAAGGGTCCAGCCACACTACCTTGCCCACTGTGAAACAAAATTGGGGCTTATGCGTGCTTCCCCAGGGAGAAAGAATTCCATGAACTCCATTGGATACTCAAACAATGACCCCCAAAAGATGAAGAGTCTTAAAGTGGGATTTCTCAGCCTTGGTGTTGTTGGCATTTAATATCTTGCAGCATTCATTAATGCAACTGAAAGTGTCCCCAGATGTTACCAGTGTCCCCCGGGCCCAAACATGAGGGCCAACTGGACAGGCTGGAGCAGGGGCAGGGATGAAAGAAATGGAAGTTGCTCAGTCATGTCTGACTCTTGGCGACCCCATGGGCTATACACTCGATGGAATTCTCCAGGCCGGAATACTGGGGTGGGTAGCCTTTCCCTTCACCAGGGGATCTTCCTGATGCAGGGGTCGAACCCAGGTCTCCTGCATTGCAGGCAGATTCTTTACCCGCTGAGCCCCAAGGGAGGCCCCAGGGAAGCCCAGGAGCAGGGGTGGGGGGTGCAAAAGGACAGTGAAGCAGGAGGAGTGGGGGCAGATGAGCAAGTCTGCCCTCCTGAAATGTCTGCTGGCCCGCTCTTCTGCAGTTATGACTGGGCAGGGTGTGGAGGTCACAGGGGCTCAGAGGTGTGTGACCCCTTTTCCTCCCCCTGGGCCAGCATGTGTGTGAGGCTGAGCAGCTCCGAGGCAACATGGGCTTTGAGCCCCGCACAGATGGGGCCCCTGTGTGCAGCGTGAGACTTTCTCCTAAGTCAGGAGTTTTATTGTTGAGAAGACATCCTGTGATGACCTGGGGAACACTGGCCTGGCTGAGGCAGCGATTGATTGGTGGATCTTAGGGACACAGAACATTGAGTGTCCCAGGTGGGGCTTCTGATACTGACCACAAACTTGCGTGGCGGGGAGGCTTAAAACAATACTAATCGATTCTCCCCCAGTTCTGGGGGCCAGAAGTCTAAAGTCAAGGGTCAGCAGGACCGGACCCCCGGACCTGGTCTTTGGAGGAGCGTCACTCCCAGCTCTTCCAGTTTCTGGGGCTCCAGGTGCTCCTGGATTGTGGCCACATCCCCCCAGCCTCCGCTTCCTCCTCACATGGCCTCCTCGTCTCTGTGTGTCTCTCCTCTTCTTATAAAGACACCCATCATTCTGCAAAAGGCCCAACTAATTCACCGTAACCTTATCTAACTTGATTTCATCTGCAGTGACCCCATTTATGAATAAAGGCTCCCTGGCCAATATGGGGAGTTGGGATGTGGGTGTCTCTTTTGGAGGGCACCATTCACCCCACCACAAAGCTGACCCTTTACACACAAGCAGTTATCCCAGGAGTGGGGGGAGCTCACGCGGGACCGCTCGAGTACAGCCATGGGTGGGTGAGGCATGGCATGTGGTTGGAGAGTTGAGCAGGGCAGGTTGTGTGACGAAGATCAAGCCTTGGCCTGGTTGCCTCGGTGCAGGGTCCCGGGGTGTGCACAGAAGCCCCTGAGGTCGTCAAGATGCAGAATCTGACTTTTAGTAGGTCTAGGAGTTCCCCCACAGTGCTCTTCTCACCTGCTCACAGGGTGTATAAACTGCTGACCCTGGTCCATGCTTAGAGGTGCGAGGACTGTGCAGGCCTGTTTCCCGGGAGCTGTCAGAAACTTCCCCAAGGAAGACCCCCCATCCAGTGTCTACGCAAGTCCCCAGTCCCCTGACCAGTGCCCCAGAGGTACCCCAGACAGAGACCCATACACAACACTGGGTGCCTGGGCCAGGAACCCAGTAGAGGGGGAAGTGGTGGGTCTGGAAGAAACGTGCTCATAACTTTGCGTATAGGACAGATGAGGCTGAGCCTGGCCAACTGGCTGCGACCACAGGTAACCCACTTGCCCCCCCACCCTCTGCCAGGCACCGTGGGCCCAGAGGACCTCAGCTATAAAATTGTTTCCCCAACCACCCACCAGAGGGGCCCTCATTGTCAAATCAGGATCTCACACCTTGATCCAGAAGACAGCCCCCAAAGTCAGTTTCACACATGAGAGTCCAGGAGGGGTGTCTTATCAGAGACCCCTGGCACAGCAGACAGGATGGAAATGGTAGGAAAAGGTCCTGGGGGCAGGTGGCCCAGGCCTGCCTTCTGCAGGAGCACCTCTTCCGCCCATCCCCCACTGCTCTGTCCCTCAGGTGGCTGTGGGGTTAGGGGCCAGGGTTCCCAGGAAATGGACAAGAGCAGCTTGTGGGCCAACATGTTTCCTTGTAACTGAAACCCGTCAGCATTTTTCAAGCGCAAACTCAAAGCCAGGGCATTATTTATGTCCACTGGTAATTGCCAAAAAGGCCACACAGGAAAATCCCGGCTGTGTACTGGGGGTGACCGAGGCCCGCACCTCCCTGATGTTGAACTTGACTCTGGATTTGGCAGAATTGTTAAGGCCACAGACACGTGCACCCTACAAGGTCAGTTTGCTTTCAAGCTGCTGTTCAGGACTCTCCATGGCACCCCAGGGCTGGCAGGCTGTAGTTTCTCCTCATTCCTCCCCGGAGCTGGTGTGGGCCATGGCAGTATCTGTTTCCCGTCTTCATGGATATTGTGTTTTGAAAAGCAAGCAAGCAATTGCCTGCTGGACGATGGGAGTCACCTCCACACCAGACTGCAGGATGGCAGGTCAGGCGGTTAAGGGTACCTGAGCTCACAGAGAGGCTCAGACCCCGCACAGTCCCTCTGAGGCCATGTGTGCAGGTCCAGACCCAGCCCGGCCACTTCCTGGGGGCCGAGCAGCCTCAGGCAAGTGGCTTTCCCACTCAGGACCTTGGATTTCCATCTTAGAATGGAGGGGCTTTCATCTGCTGGGGGGTGGGCAGGGTTGCCATGGACACGGGACGGGGAGAGGGGCGTGTTTCTTGCAGTTTCCAGCTGAGGCTTCGTGGGCATGAGCTGGTGTCTGAGACAGTTCCCAGACCTGGCTAAGTGTGGTGATGAGCATGGAGTTGGGGGGTGGGGGTCCCTCCTCATAGCCTGGACATTGGTGTGGGGATCCTCAGCTTAGAGGCACCTCAAGTCTAATTTCAACAACCCTGTATGTAAGGATAATGCAGCAACAGATGTTCTCAGGGACTTGTCAGCCTGGATGCAAAGCCCCATCCCCACCCCACCTTCTGTGGGCATCCTGACCTGGCTTGTGGTACAAGGGTCAGATCCCTTCACCGAGGGAAGGAACTGAGGCTCTGAGAGATGGGGCAAGGAGATCAAGGCCACTGGGCCCGACAGGGAGGCTGGGTGCTGGGTCCTCATGTCAGACTCTTTGCCCTGAACCGTGAGAACTGGACTATAGAGAGGGCTGAGTGCCAAAGATTTGATGCTTTTGAACTGTGGATTTGGAGAAGACTCTTGAGAGTCCCTTGGACTAAAAGGACATCAAACCAGTCAATCCTAAAGGAAATCAACCCTGAATATTCATTGGAAGGACTGATGCTGAAGCTGAAGCTCCAATACTTTGGCCAACCCGTGTGAAGAGCTGACTTATTGGAAAAGACCCTGATGCTGGGAAAGATTGAGGGCAGGAGGAAAAGGGGGCATCAGAGGATGAGATGGTTGGATGGCATCANNACAGGGAAGCCTGGTGTGCTGCAGCCCATGGGGTCTCAAAGAGTCGGACATGACTTAGTGACTGAACAACAACAAAATGTGGTCTTCAGCCTCCATCTCACTCCTCCCCCAAAGCTTAGTGCCTATGCCTCCTACAGTGAGGTTTCAGTGGCCATTGTCTCGTTCCGAAGCTATTCATGTTTCTATTCATAATTCCACCATTACACATTCATTTCTTTGGCTGTAAAGTTTTTATGTCTCTTGAGTCTTAAGTGCTGAAGCTTTTATCCACCGCACCTGGCTTCCTTTGGGCTTCTTTTGGTTTTGTGGAAGCGTACTTGTTATAAACTGGAGAAGGAAATGGCAAAGGTATCAAGTGAATTCTGGACATGTTTTCAGAGTCTTGTCTTTAAAGTTCCCCAAGGACGGCTCTTCCCTGGTCCCAGGTAGTCGGGCTGAAATCTGTACCCCTCTGGTTGCGGCTCTGATGTCCTCCCATGTCTCCAGGCCGGTTGTGTGCCAGAGTCAGCTCTTTCTGGCTCATCGGGAATTCTGCCAGCCAGGTATTAACACTTTGGTACATGAAAGAGGCCACGGCGGGAGTATTTACACCACGGAAACTGGCAAATGATGCAGCTACAGATCAGGGTTTCTTCCTGGAGAGCAGAGGGTTGGGCAGGGGGCTGCTTACGTTATCAGCATGCCCCTGCTCTGTGGCCACGTGTCTCCTTTTCCTGAAGAGGTCAAGTGTCTCCAAACGCGTCTCTTGTATTTTCGCTTCTCGTTAGGACACTTTGTTATTTCTCCTCGTTCTCTTTGGTTCTTTTCCAAGTTGGCTGTGTAATGGTTTCCTGTCCTTTGCAGGACCTTTCTATCTTGAGGGTTATTTCTCTAAATGAGATGAGCTTAGCTGATTTATTAGATTTATTATCCACCAAATCCTCTCAGAACCCCAAAGCTGAGGGGGTCACTTCTGCTGGTTCTCCTCCAGCTGTCTTTCATCCTGGTGTGCCTGGCACTCTTCCACAATGGCCACCACCCTTCCATAACCCGTGGGGCAGTTCCCAAGCCTAGGAAGAAGGTGTCCTTATCCGGAAAGACTTGGCACTTGCATTCTCCACTCATCTGAAGGTGTAATGGATAGTATCACCTTGAACCAAGGTCACGGGCTGACATGGCTAGACCCACTGGGGTCCTCACCTGTTCCTTCTCCTGCTCGGCACCAGAACCACTTTCCTTGTCATTCCCGAGGCTGGAGGAGGGAGGTCCTTTCTGGGTCACCTGAAAGTGTCATCTCCTGGGAGTCCAGCTCCATGAGGAGAGAGGGGTCTTCTGTTGGACTCCTCCTCTTGGACAGTTGCTCCTCTGGATCTTCTCAGGTCTTCAGCAACCTTAAGGCATGACACTTTTTTTTTTTTCTATTGTTTTTGTTTTCCATGAGAGAGTGTATCTGAGTAACCTATGCACCAATCATCAAAGCAGAACTGTGGATGAATACATGTCTTTTATTCCTTCAACAAGCCAGGCCTTAGGAGCCAGACCCTATGCCAAAGCTGAGGGGTAAATCTGCCCCAGCCAGTCCTCCAGCCCCAGCTCCCTCAGAGACTGCGTTCTGGGTCCTGGCTCACTGGAGACAGTCAAGGGTACGATGTCCAGGGTGTGTAGAAGGCATGCTTATGCCAGCACCCCATGTGACCCTCCTCGCGGGTGGTGCAGACGTGGTCAGCAGGAGCCACGGTGCAGAAATGCCTCCCCGCAGACCCTTTCCCAGGGACTGAGCACTTTGCTGTCCCCTTCAGGAGCCGTCCAGGTGGAGGGCACACGTGAGCAAGTCAGGGTCAACCCCCAGTGGCAGCCCCAGCCTGCCCCCTCATCCATGAGAATTAAAATGAACCGGAGGATGCTGCCAGAGTTTGGAGAAGAACCTCAGGAGCATCCGCGGCCAGCACACTGTAGGAACTCAGTGGGACTGTCCCCCGGGCCCCTTGGATCACTCAGCAAATATCATCAACCAAGGCTCCTGTGAGATGACACATTCAGGTGACCCAGAAAGGGCCCTTCTCTTCCAACTCTGGGCACTGGAAGGAGGGTGGTCCTGGCGCTGATCAGAAGGAGGGGATGAGGCCCACCCCATGCCAGATGCTCTCCCTCCCAGGGGGCACGTCTGTCACCTAAGCAGACAGACTCAGCCTGGAAGAAGCCTTTCGGTTCACACCCAAACGGGATGTGGAGCCCAGCACAGACCCGATTCAGTCCTACCCTGAGACCCACGGGCCAACCACACCATTCCCCTTCCAAGGTCTGTCTTTCTTCGGCCAGGACCTTCAGAATGGTGGAAAGGCAAGTGTGGCCTCAAGCTGGGAGACCCAGCGCAGGCTCCTAGCCCCTGGGGGTCCCCTTGGGACATCTGGTGAACCATAGTACCCACTGCGGTCGGGCAGCTGTGTCACAGGGAATGTCGTGTTTCTTTGCTTTTTGTGGGATGCAGCACCCCAGGGGCAATTGGGAAGTCTGCTGGTGTTACATGCTCCTGCCTTAAATGGGGAAACATTATTGCTGCATTGACGCTGCTCACTCGATGCTGGGAATCTGTTAAACACAAATGGCAAGGGGAACAGAGTGAAACAGCAAAAGAAAAATGGAGAGTTGCTTGGTTGCTTCAGGTCTCACCTGTGATTAAGAGTGTGTACAGCCTGCACACTAACCCGAGTTCCCACACCTGCCAGCTATAAGGTGCCAGGGGCTGATTTTAGAACCCTAGCTTCACTAAGGAATCATTGACAGATAGAGTTGTTGTGTATTTC
>SJYQ01059034.1:0-10366 GCA_006410935.1 Redunca redunca
GTGTGAACATCAGGACAAAACCTCACCAAGTGCATGGCAAAGTGAGAAAAAAAAAAAGAAAAACTTGACTTGTAGCCAACTGTATTATTCAGGTGCTAAATTAATCTCTTCCTAACCTTTAGCACTACTTTACTTAGGTATCATTCTATAAAGAAATGGAATATATTTCCCCCCAAAATGGTGAATTAGCCTTGTAGTCTTTTATCATGAAACCTAAAGTGAGAATCTTAAATTAGAAATATATATATTATAAAGACAAAACTTTCTGTTCTTAAATGTCAGTAGTCCGAATAAGCAAACAAGAAAATGGAACACTTATCTAAACGCTTCCAGTGCTCAGTAAGAATAAGATGGTGACAGCGTTAACAGATAATACTCAAAATGCACTTACCACATGCTAGGCACTGTTCTAAGAACTTTGCATGTATTCAATTAAGTCTCAGAAGAAGGAAACTATTATCATTATTCCCACATTACATTAGGAGCCTCCATAGACATTAAGTAACACCAACATCACCAAGACAGTGAGTGATAGAGCCAGGATCTGTGAGTTTAGCATTTTGGTGTGGCAGGCTAAATAATGATCCCTCAAAGACACCCACCTAATTCCCGAGAACACATTACTTTATGTGGCAAAAGGGACTTTGCAGATGGGATTACGTAAAGGCTCCTGTGATGGGGAGATGATCCTGTTTTAGCTGGTTGGGCCCAATCACCTTCCAGATGACCAAAAGGGGCCCTGTAAGAGGGAGTTGGAGGGTCAAAGCAGTAGGAGATATGATGACGGGAACAGAGGGTAGAGGGAAGCCAGGGAGCTGCCGCCCAAGGAATGCAGGCAGCCTGCAGAAGCTGGAACAGGCAAAGAAACAGGTTCTCCCCTAGAACCTTCAGAAAACACCCAGGCCCATCGACACCTTGCCCTTGCCTCAGTGAGACTGATCTTAGACTTAAGATTTCCAGGATTGTAAAATAATGCCTGTTGTTTAAACCATTAAGTTTGTAATAATGTTACAGCAGCCCTAGGAAAGGAATAGTCGAGAATTCTGACCCCCAACCCCACCCTCCTGAGTCCTTGTCCTCCAGGAGCTCGCGCATCTGGGGAGGTAAGCCACCGCCTGCTCCTAACACCGGATGCCACGGGGCTACAGAACCCCAAAATGAAGTGCTGGGGGGTCCCGGGGGAGAGTGTCTGGTCCACACGCATGGGCCCCCGGCCATCCCGGAAGAATGCCCTCGTCATCCACAACTGCCTACAAAGCCCAGGGAGATAATGCGGGTCTGGAGCCACTTGCTAAGAGTTTTTTTCAGGGAATTCATCTTCTAATGAACCCGCCCAGATAATGTTTCCACATTTGTGTGAGACAAAACTTGGCAAGGGAAAGGGCAACACCCTCAGAGAGCTTCCTTCCTGGAACCCTCTGGTGGCCTGTCTGGATTTACCAGTCCGGCCTTCCTGCCCTTCCCTCCAGTTGGGCCCCCTGTACCTCCAGACTAGTAATGCTTGACATTTCCTTTTCCACAGCCAAAGTCAGGCCCATAAACAGATTGTTCTCAGGTAAGAGACGCAGACTCATCTTCAATCCCCAGCTCCCCTTTTAAGGAAACGCCCCCCACATGCACTGGTCTCCACAAGCATCACAGTCTTCCCCAGTCAGACCAACAAACTGAAATTTGTCGCATACCTAAATAATAGCAGCATCCAAGCAACCCTTAAAATAAATGGGGATGCAAAAAGGAACAGACTCCTCTCTTTATATGATGTTCTTTTAAAATTCCACAAAGAAGTCCAACCCTTCCTAAAATGCAGAATCTATAAGGCCAAAGTTTTAAGCTACACTATTGGGCAAAATGACTCAGCTTCTGTTGATCTTAATACATGAAACACACAGAATTTCGGAGATAGGAATATCCAGGAATAATTATAGAGAAATGGTATGACTATTTGTTGTTGTTATTTAGTCAGGGGCTCAGCAGTAAAGAATCTGCCTGTGATACAGAAGATGCAGGAAACACAGGTTCAATCCCTGGGTCGGGAAGATCCCCTGGAGGAGAGTATGGCAACCCACCCCAGTATTCTTGCCTGAAGAATCCCATGGACAGAGGAGCCTGGTGGGGCTACCGTCCATGGGGTTGCAAAGAGTCGGACCCGACTGAAGTACACACAGTCGCTCAGTCTTTTTGTGACCCGACTATAACCCTGCCAGGCTTCTCTGTCCATGGGATTCTCCAGGCAAGAGTACTGGAGTGAGTTGTCATTTCCTTCTCCAGGGGATCTTCTTGACCCAGGGATCAAACTCTCATCTTCGACATTGTCAGGTGGGATCTTTACTGCTGAACCACCAGGGAAGCCCAAGGTGAGTATTTACTGAATACTTAATCCTGATTACCATATCAACCCTACATCAGAGGTACTAATATTAACTCTACTTGATAGATAAGCAAATTGAGGCACAGAGGGTCTAGTAACTTGCCCACAGCCACAGCCAGGAAGCAGCAGAGCAGAACAAGAGCCCAGGAGGCAAACGCTAACTTCAATGGGAAGTGTTTGCTGTAACCCACCTGTCACCTGAGTGTCACCTGTCCCCACCCTCACACAACTAGTTAAATGGGATTACAAGGCTAGAGGAAAGTTACCAAGGCAACCTGCACCCTGCACAACAGGGAAGCTCCCACATGGATCACAGAGTCCCAGGGAAGCCCTATAATCAGGACCTCCTTCCAACTGCTGAACAGCCTGTCCCACCAGCTCTGTACCCAGATTGCATTCGACCCTGTAGAGCAGCTGAGGGTGAAGATCTGAAGCTGCAAACCAGGTCCTTCAAGAAGCGAGGGCACCACCTCCATGAGGCTCTGTTCTCTAATACATAAAGGGTGAAGGGTGATGTTTATAGCACAAGGCCTACTCAACTTGACATGTAAACAGAAGACTGTGGGCCCTGGAATAAAAATAACCCCTCAGATTTACTTACCAAAAATTGCCCAGTGTACCAAGCCCTTTACATATATCATCTCATTCGGGATTAATTTCTTGGTAGGACGCGAGAAAAGAAACACGGGTCAGGAGAGATGGATGCACAACAGACAGCCCTCAAACCAATAAACAACTCACCCGGAACACTGTGCCTGCATGAGGGCCCATCACCCCAGTGACTGAAAATAAAGTCACCCCCAGCACCTGGTGCACAGTTGGTGCTTAATAAATGTCGAATGAACCATGGATGCACAGGAACCATTTTTAAAAGGATCTGCCACTTTCCCTGCTTCCTTGAGCCACACAAAGCAACTGTATATATAGAAACCACCCCAGGCGCACATTCGAGTAACGTGAGAGCAAATCATGAAGAAGCCCAGCTATGTCCACCTGCCAGGGGAGCTCCCAGCTGTTGGTGTCAAGGACCGGCGTGAAGTAACATGGAACCTCCACACTGATGAGACAGATTGCAGTTGTTTTTAAACAAACCATCACAGCGGCTCAGGAGGCTTCCTTCGAAGCAACCCCACACCTTCGGCCAAGAAACAAGGAGCTCGGTAGGCAGAGCTGCATCCTCCAGGCTCCACTGTCACAGACATCTTCCGGGCCATCTACAAACAGCTCTCAGGAGCCCACAGGCTGACAGGCGGCATCCGGAGATGATCAGATTTCTATCAGCACCGACACATGGCACTTCTCTCTGGCTGCCATTCAAGATGTCACTCCTCCCCTCAAGGGCTGCTAATACTTCCTGAACAATCAAGCCTTTAAGGACTGGCCCTGTATCAGTGGTACCCACCACCTCGCCAGTGTTCTGCCTGCCGCTGACAAACCCCCCTGACATGGTCTCGATTTCTCTGTGCCCCCTTCCTCTCAAAGATGTGCCCACATACCCATCTCCATCCCAGGCAATTAAGCAACACTGCCCCCAGACTCTCAACACCACAACAATCTTCCTCCTGACCTTCAGAGAACAACCCTCCCTGGCTGATTTTTCCTTCAGCTTTACGGCGTCAACTTGTTTCAGACTCTCTAAGTTCAAAACCACTGGCCTAACATCCTGGTGATTCCATGTATACCTAGAAGTCAGGATGTGACTCCCGCTGTGGAGGGAACACAGGGAACGCTGAGCACCAGTCATGCTGTGTTTCTTGACCTGGGTGCTGCTGACTGCAAAGGCGTGTTCAGTACGTGAGAGCCACATGGGTTATAGGTAGGCTTCTCTGCATGTACCGGATTCACCTAAAGAAGGTTCATAAATAAAACTGCTGATTTACATGAATTCTCAGTGTGTTCTAGAACTTTAGGGGCTGGAGCTGGGGGTCAATTACTCCATATTTCATCCTCATAAATCACAGGGTTTCTCAACAGCCTGAAAAACCAGTGGTTCCTGTGGTTGAGACCCACAGATCACACTGGGTTCAGAAGCTTCCAAAAGCCCAGAAGGAAAGGCAGCCACAGACGTGCCGCCATGGCTCGTGGCTCCTGCGGACACTGAGCCAGAACCGATTTTGTCTGCTCCATGATGGGGCTTGCACAGTGACCGCTTGGCCTTGTAGAAGAAAACAGCCAGCCAGCATGGTTTTCTGCAGAACGTCCTATTTGTAAAAATCATGGGTGCTCACAGGGGATGGATGCTCTGATTGTAACATGCATTGTTTTCTGAGAACAGAGGCCATGCCGGCAGCATCTGCTCCAACCCTTCACATTCACCTCCCCCTCTCAGCCTCTTCCGAGCTGGCCGGGGATGGGTGTGTTCCGGGAACTCACTACTCATGAGTCACCCTCCCAGGGCCTGACGGCTGCTCCTGGATCCTGATCAAGTTCTTTTAGAGATTGGCTTTGGTGTTTGGGGTTCACGCTGCAATAACTTGCAAAAATAAAACATATTTTTCATGAGCAGACTGAGCAGCACATGAATGAATACATGAGCCTCAAGACTCCCCCTCCCCTCCGGTGTAACAGGAAACACTCGTTTCTGAGTCCCTTGGTCAGAGAGTCATATGGTCACACCAGCCATTCAGCAATGGTGAATTTCTCATCACCTTTATCCCAGCAGGGCTGCTCTGCTGGGCAGCTGGGATGGGACACCACGGTTCAGGGGCAGCCTGGTCTTTGCTGGCCAGAGGACAAGGCGAAATTGGCCTGAGACCTGGGGGCTTATCCTAGCCTAGCTTCGTGCAGGCTGAGATCTCCAAAATATTTTACACTGCATAGATTCTTGGGCAGAAAAGTCTCTGTTGAGCCATACTGGATGTACACTCTGAGAACAGATCAAACTTCAGTAAAATTAAATCTGTGCACTTTGCAGGAGGAGGAACCTGAGGAGGAGGCCCTGCCAAGAACAGCCCCTTCTGGGAATGAATGAGCGCCAGGCAAGTCGGGGAGAGGGTTCATGCTTCCTGGGGCGCTTTCTCCCTGAGGTGCCTCCGCTAGCCCCTCGGTCGAGCCTGGATGGCGCTGACACCTGCGGTAAAGCTTGACTCGATGGCCTTCTTAGAAGACAGCCAGAAACAGACTCCAGACAGCACTGGGAGAAAAGGCCTGTGATGGGGACCCCAGAGATCTGGATTCAAATCCAGCTCCGGGACCACGGACAAGTCACTTCTCTCTGGACGTGGGTTTCCTCCTCTGTAAACGCCTCAAAGACATCAGCACAGCATCTCTCAAGTCCCCTGAGTGCTGGTGGCTTTTCAATTCCAGCCCACCAGACTTGTTTAATTTTTTTTCTAATTAATTGCCAACATTTCAAAATCTGGAGGGCTCTTGAGAATTTAGAGATTTTACTTTAAAATCCCAAATTCTGGATTCTCTTGGGATATCAGCAGACCTGGCCACTGTGAACCCACATTACCCATAGGAGGCAGAAACTAGGAAACAGAAAGAGTTCCCAGAAAAGGGAATGAACCACCCCAAGCTGATGCCCTGTGAACATTTAAGTTGGGGACTCGAGTTCATAAGTCTGCATTATTTTGTTCCTTCAACATATCGCTCAACTTTTTCGTTTTTCACTTCAACTGGAACACTCACTCATAAATAAGCTTTGCAGTCAAAATACCTCACAAGAACCAGTACAAACAATCTATTATGTGGGGCTCCATAAAGCAGGGAACATATATCCCAGCCTGCCAGCAATTCTAACACTGTTGGTCCAGGGACCCAGGGCGGTTTAAAAGTCCTCTTGGACTCCCTGACCTCCATGGGCTGTCTCCTCAACCCTCTACCCCTCAGCCAGGGACATATGTTTGGGAGCCAGAACAGTGAGGTCAGAGGTGGGTGGGTTTCTGAGAAGGTCGGGGCCACATCTGCATTTTGTCATCCTTCTGGACAGGCCAGCATGTGCAACGCTGCCTGTGGGCCTGCCAAGTCGCTGGCGGGGATGAAGCAACAAGTGAGTCGCCTTGCAGGCAGATGCGAGGAAGAAAGGCTCAGAGAGGAGAGACGCAGGTGCGTCGGGGACAAGAGGCTGGGGTCAGGAAGATGGGGCCTGGACCCACGTCTCTGTCAAGCAAGCACACAAGCCAGGANCCCCACCTCACCCCCCACCCCGCCCAGAGGACACCCGGCACTGTGTGGAGACATTACTGGTTGTCACAGCTTGGAGGGGGAAGATCTGCTGGCATCTAGTGGGCAGAGGTGATAGACGATGCTGAACATCCCACCACACACAGGACAATCCTTAACAACCAGGAACGACCCTGGCCAAAATGTTGCGGTGCTGAGGCTGAGAGACCCTGATCTAAACCAAGACAAAGGTGGCAGGTGCCCCATCACTGTCATTTATTTCTCTGTCGTGTGACTGCGGACTTTCACGTCTTCCCTTGCACTCGGGGATAATCACTCCCAAACCCTACTGGGCTCTCTTGGGAATAAGGTTTTCAAAGTGCTTTGTTAGTCCCAGGTCTCCCCCCACCATCATCTCTCCTGTTGCCTGCACAGCCTCTGACTTGACTGAGGGGAGAGAGAAGCAGGGGGATCTGGTTGGGTGGGAGGGGCCAGCACAGACTGGTCCTGGGTCCTGCATGGCAACCACTGAGGACGAGCACTCCCTCACGGGGTGCCTGTGAGGGATAATGCCTCCTGAGAGAACCTGATGGGCTCAACAGCCCTGCTCCCCTTCAAGGGGAGCCAGGAAGAGTGTGGTTGATCATGGGCTGGGATCTACAGGGCATGGCCTCAGCTCCATGACCCGCCTCGCAAGCCAGGAACCATACTCCTCCAACACAACACAACAGAACAATAACAGCAGCAATAATGATGAAGATGATGCTTGAAACTGATACTGCTCAAGAACTAAGCCCTCTTCCCGGATTATCTCATTTAATCCTCACAACCACCACGGGAGGCGGGGAGGGTGACTACCTTCTCTTTACAGGTGAACTAAAATCACTTGTCCAAGGCCTCACAGCTCAAAACAAACTGGCCTCCACACCCAGGACTCAGATACCACAGTCCACAGCCTTAATGGCACCATCCTTCTAAACTATACCGCTTGCTTCACCACCTGGATTTCCATTCTAGAAGAAAGCTGGAAACTCACCAGCACAGACAGCACAATTTCAACTGCAATAATCAATGTGTGTGTCCACGCATGCCAAGGCAGGGAGGAAATTTCCTGCAGTATTCACTGATTAAACAGTATTTACTGATGAGTAGTAGAATTACAAGTGATTCTTAAATTTCCTCTTTATATTTTTCTAGAATCCTCAAAAATTTTAGCAATAAATAAAAAGTAATAGCTAGTAATAAAAATAAACTTATAAAAGCAGAATGTTATAAAATTTGTGTTTAATTTTTTAAACATCAATTTCTTGCAAAAATTTATCAAAAAACCTGAAATTACTGTCTAGACCAGAGGCTGGCAAACTGTAGTCCAAAGGCCAACTCCAGCCCTCTGCCTGTTTGTATAAATAAAGTTTTATTGGTACTTAAAGATTTAAATGGCCTTCCCTGGTGGCTTAGATGGTAAAGCGTCTGCCTACAATGTGGGAGACCTGGGTTCGATCCCTGGGTGGGGAAGATACCCTGGAGAAGGAAATGGCAACCCACTCCAATATTCTTGCCTGGAAAATCCCATGGAGGAGCTTGGTTGGCTACTGTCCATGGTGTTGCAAAGAGTTGGACACGACTGAGCAACTTCACTATCTACTATCACTAAAGATTTAAATGCAAGATATGACACCATAAATCTCCTAGAAGAGAACTTAGGCAAGACATTCTCTGACATAAATTTTCTTAGTCTCTGAAGGCAAAAGAAATAAAAGCAAAAATAAACAAATAGGGCCTAATCAAACTTAAAAGCTTTTTCACAGCAAAGGAAACCATCAACAAAATACAAAGACAACTTACAGAATGGGAGAAAGATTTGCAAATGATGCACCCAGCAAGGGCTTACTTTCCAAAGTATATAAACAGCTCATACAACTCAATATCTAAACAAACAAACAAACAACCCAATCAAACAATGGGCAGAAGACCAAAGCAGACATTTCTCCAAAGATCTATAGCTGGTCAACAGGCATATGAAAAGATACATCACTAATCATTAGAGAAATGAAAATCAAAACCATAATGAGGTATCACCTCACATTTCACATAGGTCAGAATTGCCATCATCAAAAAGTCTACAAATAATAAATGCCAGAGAAGATGTGAAGAAAAGGGAAACCTCCTACACTGTTGGCAGGAATGTAAACTGGTGCAGCCACTATGGAGAACAGTATGAAGGTTCCTTAAAAAACTAAAAATAGACTTACCATATGATCCAACAATCCCACTCATGTGCACATATCCACAAAAGATGATAACTCTAATTGGAAAAGATATATGTACCCCAATGTTCATAGCAGCACTACTTGCAATAGGCAAGATATGGAAGCAACTTAAGTGCCCATAGACAGATGAATGGACAAAGAAGTAGTACAATGGAATGTTATTCAGCCACAAAAAAAGAAGGAAACAATGCCATTTGCAACAACATGGATGGACCGAGAGATTATCTCAGTAAGTGAGGCAAGTCAGACAAAAATATTACTTACTTGTGGAATCTAAAAAAAAAAGAAAGAAAATGATACAAATGAACTTACTTACAAAACAGAAACAGACTAACAGACATAGCAAAAAAACTTACTGTTACCAAAGGGTAAAGGAGGGAGGGATAAACTAGGAGTTTGGGATTAACGGATACACAAAATAAACAAGGACATACTCCATAGCTCAGGGAACTATATTCCTGTTTTGTAATAACCTATAATGGAAAAGAATACACACACACACACACATAACTGAATCACCTTGCTATACACCTGAAACTAACACATTGGAAGTCAACTATATTTCAATTTTTAAAAAAAAATTAATAAAATAAAGTTTCATCAGAACACAGCCATGTTCATCACTTACATAAATGTCTAATGCCCACTCTTTTATACAGCTGCAAGTTGAGCAGCATGTAGACACATGGGAACACTACACCCCGCTTTCTAATGTAGCCTAGCAATGGACCTCTTTCTTCCCCACCTCTAAATTTCTCCTCTCAATCAATTCATCCCTCAATAGATGAATCAGGAAGCTCATGAAACTACAGCCCCTCCTTAGAGAGGTATCCATACGACTTCATACTTTTTTAAAATTTGGAAAAGGTATTTTAATAAAATTTGGGAAGGGATATTTTTGAGATCTTTTTCTGTTTATAAGTTGAATCTTTTTATAATTTGAAGACCCCACAAACTATATACATTCTCAGACTCTTCAAAACTGGATCTGCCCCTACGTAATGCCCAGACATTTCCCCACCTAGTTCTACACTGAAGACCACATCACATTCAGCGGCAAGAAGGGTATTGTCCCACCAACCCCCCAGCAACTCTAGCCATAACAAGCAGTTTGATTTCCAGTCCCCAGGTGGCAACTCTGGTGGAGCTGCCCTTCCAGAGACACCCAGGATCCACCAGGAAGCTCATGGAGCCGACCAGTCCTGAGAGGAGCCTGAGGGCACCCGTGTCCACAGAAAGGAAAGAGGAACGTCCGCTCACACACACTGTCCTTCAGCCGTTCCTTAGCTCCACTGAAATCTCACCATCCACTGCAATTTATGTATTTTCATGACACACATAATCTGTACTCTCCAATTACAGAGCCTCTGTAATCAGAGCACTTCCAAATTAGTGGCAGGTGGATGATCTAAAACTGCTTTCTGAAAAAGCAATGTGGCTGGGAAGAAGAAAAGGGGGATCAAATCACAAAGTGTGCGTGCAAACAGTGGACAACTGTTTATTTAAAAGAACTCTCCAACGCATAGCACAACCGTTTCGGTGGGGCATTTGCATCAATCAGGAGCCTCCGGAGTCCAGTTGTCCAATCAAATGCCCCCACCCCCACCCCCGGCCCAAAGGT
>SJYQ01059207.1:0-13738 GCA_006410935.1 Redunca redunca
GCGTGGCGCAGCCTGGCCTGTGGGGACCATGTGCGTGTGTGCACTCACCCCTCAGCTCGTCTATTCACGTGTTTAGTGTGCTCTTGTTGTGTACGTGGTGTGCTATGTTCAAGGTTGGGGTTGTAGATGTGAGGGTGGGCTGTGTGGCTTTGGCTTTGTGTGCCTGTGTCTGGGTATCCCCATAGGGGGGGGTGGGGCAGAGGCAGGGGCAGGGTTGATCTTCAAAGCAGCCAGGGTCAGCCTAATTGAGCCCTGCCCCCCTCCCTCCACCTCAGCCAGGTTTGAACCCCAACTCTGCCCCTTGAGAGCTGGCTCACCTTGGGCCAATCACCCCACCTCTCTGAGCCATGGCCTTGTGAAAACTGGCTTCGTGATGGCAGCTGGACCAGGGTCTGCCCCAGGAGGTGCTCACTGTGCTTGTCAGTGGATTGGGCATGGGCTCCAATTGGACCATGTTAGCAGTTGAACGAAAGCTCTAGTTCCCCATAAAGGGAAATTCAGAGCCATCCCACAACCCAGGGATCCGAGGCGCCTGCAGCACTGTCTCCACGTCTCTAGCAACGCACCGTGCATCGACGGGTGCGTGGATGAACCATCCACAAGCCATCCACACCTCTTTGGGAGGAGAAGACCTCTGACACCCCAGCGATGCCATGAATGTCAGGCATCCCGCTGGGGGAGGGCAGCTCAGGAGGGGACGCCAGCAGACTCCAAGATGAGAGCGTGCGGAGAGGGAACAGCCAGAGGCAGTGGGAGGCTGCCAGGGTCCAGGGTCGGGTGAACAAAGGGTGGCAGAAACTTCTTAGGGTGACGGCATGTTCTATACAGCGTTGTGGTGATTGGTATTACAGGGGAGTGCCTGTTTGGCAAAGACCAACAACTTACAACTTTAAAAGTGTGAATTTTGTTTTATGCACATTATACCTCAATAAAGTTTTTTTTTAAAATTAATACACTAGAGTAGTTTTAGGCTCACAACAAAACGAGAAGGAAGCACAGAGATTCCTCATGTGGCCCCTGTGCTGCCCACACCCCTCCACTCCCGTTATCCAAACCTCCCACCAGATGGTGCATTTGTTACAACTGATGAACCTGCATTGACACGTCATCACCACTCAGGGTCCACAGTTCACATCAGGGCTGACTTGTGTTGTACATCCTTTGGGTTTGGACAAACGTATCATGACATGTATCCACCATTATAGCATCATACAGCGTATTTTCACAGCCCTAAAAATCCTCTGTGCTCCACCTATTCATCCCTCCCTTCCCCCACCCCCCAGCAACCCCTGATCTTTTCACTGCCTCCGTAGTTCTGCCTTTCCCAGAGTGTCACAGAGCTGGAATCACACAGTCTGCAGCCTTCTCAGATTGCCTTCTTTCACTTCGTAACACTCACTTATATATTCCTCTACGTCTTTCCATGGCTTGATAGCTCATTTCTTTCTCGTGCCATTCAATTGAATATTATTCAATACCCCACTGTCTGCGTGCATCACAGTTTGTCTGTCCATCACCTGCTGAAGGACATCTTGATTGCATCCAGCCTGAGGCAATTATGAATATGGCTGCTGTAAACATCCACATGCAGGTTTTGGTGTGGACACAACTTTCAACTTCTTTGGGTAAATAGAAGGAGCATGATTGCTAGATGGTATGGATAGTCAGAGCATGTTTAGTTTAATAAGAATGAAGTTGATTTTGAGAAAGCTGAAATGCTCTCTAGGATGCTCAGGCATGCTATTCTCCCAGCCCTGTATCTCCCCACCCGCATTCCCGAAGAGAATAAGGCTCCACTATCCAGCCAAGCTAGGGGCCACATCAGCCGGCTGCTCCCAGGTGACAACGGCAGAGCTTGCTGCCACACTGTGCAGAGACCAGCAATCCTGGGGCCAGGGGTGACGGGGGGCCACAGATTTATTCAGGCTCCCTCTTTTTGTCCCAGACACATGTGGACACTGATCATAAGACATTTGTTCCTGTGTTAATCGTGCCACATCGGTGGGAGTGGTGGGACCAGCCAGGTGCAGAGGAGCAGGAGACACGCAGCCTAGGACCCCACCTGGAGGGTCACAGAGCACCACTGGAGGACGAGTAGTACCGAGGGAGGCCGCTGCTTGCAGAGCCCGCTGTGTGCAGGCCCTGGTGACATCCCATCACCCTGGTCACATGAGCAGGAGCTGGAGCTGTGGGGAACAGGAAGTGAAGGACGGTTTGTGACAGGGTGAGAAGGCAAAGATCCGTCTAGTCAAGGCTATGGTTTTTCCAGTGGTCATGTATGGATGTAAGAATTGGATTATAAAGACGCTGAGCACCAAAGAATTGACGCTTTTGAATTGTTGGAGAAGTGTTGGAGAAGATTCTTGAGAGTCCCTTGGACAGCAAGGGGATCCAACCAGTTCATCCTAAAGGAGATCAGTCCTGGGTGTTCATTGGTAGGACTGATGTTGAAGCTGAAACTACAATACTTTGGCCACCTCATGCAAAGAGCTGACTCATTGGAAAAGACCCTGATGCTGGGAAAGATTGAGGGTAGGAGGAGAAGGGGATGACAGAGGATGAGATGGTTGGATGGCATCACCGACTCAATGGACATGGGTTTGGGTGGACTCCAAGAGTTGGAGATGGACATGGAGGCCTGGTGTGCTGTGGTTCATGGGGTCGCAAAGAGATGGACATGACTGAGCAATTGAACTGAACTGAACTGAACTGAGGGGGCAAAGGAGAAAAGGAAAGATATATCCATCCGAATGCAGAGTTCCAAAGAATAGCAAGGAAAGACAAGAAAGCCTTTCTAAGTGATCAACGCAAAGAAATAGAGGAAAACAATAGAAAGGAAAAGACTAGAGATATCTTCAAGATCTCTTCAAGAAAATGAGAGCAACCAAGGGAACATTTCATGCAAAGACAGACACAATAAAGGACAGAAACAGTATGGACCTAACAAAGCAGAAGATATTAAGAAGAGGTGACAAGAATACACCAAAAAACTATACAAAAAGATCTTAATGACCCAGATAACTACAATCTGGTGTGATCACTCACCTAGAGCCAGATATCCTGGAATGCAAAGTCAAGTGGGCCTTATGAAGCATCACTACTAACAAAGCTAGTGGAGGTGATGGAATTCCAGTTGAGCTGTTTCAAATCCTGAAAGATGATGCTATGAAAGTGCTACATTCAATATGCTAGCAAATTTGGAAAACTCAGCAGTGGCCACAGGACTGGAAAAAGTCAGTTTTCATTCCAATCCCAAACAAGGGCAATGCCAAAGAATGCTCAAATTACTGCACAATTGTACTCATCTCATATGCTAGCAGAGTAATGTTCAAAATTCTCCAAGCTAGACTTCAACGGTATGTGAACCAAGAACTTCCAGATGTTCAAGCTGGATTTAGGAAAGGCAGAGGAACAAGAGGTCAAATTCCCAACATCCACTGGATCATAGAAAAAGCAAGAGAATTCCAGAAAAACATCTACTTCTGCTTTATAGACTACACCAAAGCCTTTGATTGTGTGGATTACAATAAACTGTGGAACATTCTTAAAGAGATGGGAATACCAGACCACCTTATCTGCCTCCTAAGAAATCTGTATGCAGGTCAGGAAGCAAGTTAGAACTGGATGTGGAACAACAGACTGATTCCAAATTGGGAAAGGAGTACGACAAGGCTGTACATTGTCACGGTGCTTATTTAATTTATATGCAGAGTACATCATGCGAAATGCCAGGCTGGATGAATCACAAGCTGGAATTAAGATTGCCGGGAGAAATATCAGTAACCTCAGATATGCAGATGACACCACCCTTATGCAGAAAGCGAAGAGGAACTAAAGAGCCTCTTGATGAAAGTGAAAGAGGAGAGTGAAAAACTGCCTTAAAACTGAATGTTCAAAAAACTAAGATCATGGTCCCATCACTTCCTGGCAAATAGATGGGGGAACAGTGGAAACAGTGACAAACTATTTTGGGGGCTCCCAAATCACTGCAGATGGTGACTGCAGCCATGAAATGAAAAGACACTTGCTCCTTGGAAGAAAGGCTATGACCAACCTAGACAGCATATTAAAAATCAGAGACGTTACTTTGCTGACAAAGGTCCATCTAGTCAAAGCTATGGTTTTTCCAGTAGTAATGTATGGATGTGAGAGTTGGGCTGTAAAGAAAGCTGAGTGCTGAAGAACTGATGTTTTTGAACTGTGGTGTTGGAGAAGACTCTTGTGAGTCCCTTGGACTGCAAGGAGATCCAACCAGTCAATCCTAAAGGAAATCAGTCCTGAATATTCATTGGAAGGACTGATGCTAAAGCTGAAGCTCCAATACTTTGGCCACCTGATACGAAGAACTGACTCATTGGAAAAAAACCCTGATGCTGGGAAAGATTGAAGGCAGGAGGAGAAGGGGATGACAGAGGATGAGATGGTTGGATGGCATCACCAATTGTATGGACATGAGTTTGAGCAAGCTCTGGGAGTTTGTGATGGACAGGGAAGACTGGCGTGCTGCAGTCCATGGGGTTGCAAAGAGTTGGACGTGAGTTTGCCACTTAGCTGACTGAGGGGGCCTTTAGAGGGAGTGCAGAGCAGGAGGCTTCCACTGAGAGGTCAGAGGGTGACGTTGGGTGAGAGCAGGAGGGAGAAGCCACGTGGCTAGAGAGTACGCCTGGAGTGAGCAGAGCCCATGAGGTCAGAGCAGGGCCTGGGAGCTCAGGGACAGGTTCCTGTCCCCAGCCTGTAGTCTCCCTTACTCTGTTGGGCAGATCAAGCCCTGGATCTTGAGCTCAACAGCCCCTGATCCCCTGGGGGAACTGGTTCAAGCCTCAGTTTCCTGTTCACCAAGGACCTGCCTGGGAAAGCTGGACCAGCTCAGTGGATATGAAAGGACGGGAAAATGCCCTGTGAGGGCTGGGACACCCCTCTCAGTGTGTTGGGACTGAGGGGCCATCAGGAGAGCCGCAGCTGGCCAGGGTTCAGACGCAGGCACCACTGGACAGGCCAGCAACTTCCAGGAGCACCATGTAAAGCTTCTCTACCTCTGGGGTGTCTTGGCATCACACATGCATTCATTCAGAGTTGATGCCCCAGGGAGCTAGGAGCTGGGGATGGGATGACCTAACCAGGTGGGCACCCATCTCTCAGAGGGCATATTGTCCAGGAGACTGTGGCCTGGTGTCAGACCTCAGGGGCTGCTCCAGGGCCCTGTCTTCCACTTCAGTTCGAGGCTGGAGCTGGCAGGGCAGGAGAGCAGGGAGTCAGGGCAGGTCCCAGAGCCCAGCCTGGGGGTCCTCTGCACCAGGTGGCCTTCCTCTGATACCTGGGGACTGGGGCTGCAGAAGCAGGGCTCCAGGCCCCCAGCCCTGCCTCCCTGGACAGCTGGAGGCAAAACCCTGGCCCGGTGAGGTGCTCTCCTGGGCTTTTATCCCTGCACTGGGAGGGGTTGGAGATAAGGCATCAAAGGCTTTTGCAAATGTACCTTTAAAAGCTGGGCCTGTCCTGCCTGCTGTTTGTGTTACTGGATTGATGGATGGGGTGGGAGGGGGGTGGGGGGCACTGGCCCCCAGATAAATGGGTCACCTATTAATATGGCCCTGCAAAGCAGTGGGTAGGGGTAGGGAGGGGCTCCTATGATGTCTGGGACTGCTGTTCCCACCCTCACTGAAGACAGACTCCTGATAACCTGGCTGGGGGCGGGGGCAACCGGCAGCGGGTTTGGCCTGGGCAATTGGAAGGGTGGAGGGGGCCTGGGATTTCTTAGGGGAGAGAGAGGGTGCGGCACCCCCCAACCCTCCCTCTGAGTGGCCTCAAGACCAGGCACCCTATTTGGAAGATTCCTTTTGATAACACAAGAACTGTAAGGACGACCCACCTTGCAAAGCAGTAAAACACCACAAATAAGGCCAAAGTCTCTTTTTATTGTCACCTCTCGTCTCTTCCCTAGGGTAACCTCTGCTAAGGCTGACTGCATTTCCCCCCAGATCTTTCTGTGTATAACCACCTACCTGTGCATTTAATCATATTAAAAGTGCACATTTAGAACAATCCCAGATTTGTGCAATCAACACCACTGACTCCAGAACATCTCATCATCCCCAGAGCAAGCCCCGTACCTGATAGCCGTGACTCCACACAGCCCCTGACAACAACTAAGCTGCTTTCTGCCTCTATGGATCTGCCTGTTCTGGACAGTTCATATAATTGAATCACACCATATGGTCTTTGCTGTCTCACGTTTTCACTCAGCAGAGTATTTCCCAGGTTCACCCATGTTGTAGTATGTGTCAGCACTCCTTTTCAGGGCTGAATGATATTCCATTGTATGAACAGATGTTTTGTTTATCCATTTACCTGTTGGTGGACTTTTGTTTTTCCCCCAACCTGTTAGCTACAGGGAATAATTCTGCTATGAACATTCATGGACACATGTTTTACCGATCACCTGATTTCAGATCTCCTGGGTAAATACCTAGGAGTGGAAATGCTGGGTTGTATGATGACTTTCTCTTTTAACTTTTTGGGGAGCTGCCAAAGGATTCAGAATTTTAACAATGAGGTGATTTAATTGAGCAGTTGGTGAGAACCACACACAGTCTTTAGCACAGCATGTTTTGCAAATCCTGATGTTGGAGTCTTCTGGGGTTCTTACTGAAAACAATTGTTTATGTGTCTATTGTAGTCATGAAATGCAGGTCAAGAGTGACAGATGGTAATCAAATAGCTGGAGAGAGGTAGACTGACTGACAAGTACATAGGTGGATTGGTAGATAGAGAGAGAGATGGATGGATGGATGGATGATATAAACAGATGGATTGATGGATCAATAGATGGATGGATAAGTGGATAGACAGATGGATGGATGGATGGATGATGAATGGATGGATGATATTAATAGATGGATGGATGATGAATGGATGGATGGTATTAATAGATGGATGGATGGGTGGATCAATGGGTGGTTGGATAGATGAATGGATCAATGGATGGATAGACAGATGGATGATATTAACAGATGGATGGATGGATGATGTTCAGGCTGGTATGGAGACTGGGAGTCAGCAGATTGGAGGTGAGACCAGAGACTTTTGTTTTAGCAAGCTCTTAGGTGGTTTGTAGGATCAGGCTAGTCTTCATTCCATCCCGACAGCTTCAGGGCATTCCTCCACATGAGCGACCTCACTGAATTTAGCCATTTCTACCTGTAGACTTTCCTGTTGCTTCCATTTCTTAAAAAAAATTTTTTTTTTCCTCCTCCCCATGGCAAGTGAGACTTTCATTCTCTGACCAGGGATCTAACCCGCGCCCCCTGCATTGGAAGGCAGAGTCTTAACCTCTGGACCCCCAGGGAAGTCCCACCATGTCACTTCCATTTCTGGGGTTCGTTTTGTTTTTCGCCTGCAACAGAGTGCTGGAGGCAACTGATTCTTGCAGAAAGATGAGAAGTGGAGTCTCAGGGTAGGATCCACCCCGGCTTGTTCCAGGCCAGAGGGCTGTGCCAGTCCTGAACTGAGCCGTGCAGGAGGCCAGGTGAAGGACCCAGGTTGGCCTGTAGAGTCTGGACAGGGGGCTGGTGGAGAGCAAGGGCCAGGAGAAGAGGGCTGTCCGTGTGGCTGGAGTCCCTACCAGGGCTGAATCTGGGTGAGGAGAGAGTATGAAAATGTAAGGTGGCACTAAAAGCTTAGCAATCCAGAGACATAATGTACGTTTCTGGGTTTTGATTTTTTTAAATTTTATTTTATTTTAAAAATTTTTTTAAGATTTTTTTTTTATGTGGACCATTTTTAAGGTCTTCATTGAATTGCAGATCATTAACTGCCCTGGTGTGTGTGTGAAGTTCTACACAATCCCATCTCTGTATTTCCCCAGATCTACCGCCAATGCTGAGACAGCATTCCCAGTACCTACTGTGACCTTTCTTCCCCTTGTCCTATGAACACCGCCCCTGGGGCCCCGTCCCTAAACCCCAGCAGCCACTGACCTGTTCTCCATTTCTAGAATAATCTGTCATTCCCAAAATACCCTATGGGCTCATACTGTGTGTGCCCTTTGGCGACTGGTGTTTGTATCCATCTTTTTTTTGAGCTTTTTATTTTGTATTAGGGTATAGCTACAGGCATTTTTTTTTTTAAAGATTTTGATTTGATGTGGACTTTTTTTTTAAAGTCTTCACTGAAATTGTTACAATATTGTTTATGGGGTGTTTTCTTGGGGGGGTAGTTTGGCCTCAAGGCACGTGGGGTCCTGATTCCCCGACCAGGGATTGAACCCATACCCCCAGCATTAGAAGGCAGAATCTTAACCATGAGACCACCAGGGAAGTCCTCTCTTGATATTGTCTTTTAAAATATATATGTATTTTAAATTTGCTATTTTATTTATTTTTGGCTGGGCTAGGTCTTTGTTGCTGTGAGGACTTTGCTCTAGTTGTGGTGAGCGGAGGCTACTCTGTAGTTGCAGAGAGATGAGGCTACTCTTCATTGCAGTGGCTTCTCTTGTTGCAGAGCGCGGGCTCCAGGCTCTTGGGCTTCAGCAGTTGCAGCTCCCGGGTTCTAGAGCACAGGCTCAGTAGCTGTGGTACATGGGCTTAGTTGTCCCATGGCACGAGGGATCTTGCATATCAGGGACTGAACCTGTGTCTCTTGCATTGTCAGGCAGACTCGTTACCACTGAGCCACCAGGGAAGCCCCAATATTGTCTTTTGTTGAACGGATGTTTTCAGTTTTGATGAAGTTCAGCCTATCAGTTTTCTCTTTTATAGACTGTGCCTTTGGTGCTGTATCTGAAAAGGCATCACCTTGCCCAAGTCATCTAGGTTTTTTCCTGTGTTATCTTCTAGGAGTTTCTTAGTTTGCACTTTACATTTAGGTCTGAGATGCGTTTGAGTTCATTCCCGTGATGGGCGTAAGGTCTGCGTCTGGATCCATCTTTTGCTGCTAGAGGGGTGTCCAGTGGCTCCAGCTCCGTTTGTTGAAGAGACTGTCTTTATTCTGCTGTGTTGCTTTGCTTCTTTGTCCAAGATCAGTTGACTGTGTTTATGGGGGTCTGTTCCTGGGCTCTCTGTTTTGTTCCATTGATCCGTTTGTCTGTTCTTTCCCCGAACCACTCTGTCTTCATTACTTTAGCATTTTAGTAAGTCCTGAAGCTGGGTAATCACTCCTCCAGCTTTGTTTTTCTCTTTCAAACATTTTAAATATTTATTTATTTGGTTGTGCCAGGTCTCAGCTGCAGCTTGCAGGACCATCGCTTGTCAATGTGGTGTGCAAATCTTAGTGGTAGCATGTGGGGTCTTAGGTCCCTGACCAGGTATCCGACCCCAGCCCCTGCATTGGGAGTGCTGAGTCTTAACAACTGGACCACCAGGGAAGTCCCTTCTCCTTCAGTGTTGTGTGGATCATTCTGGGTCTTTTGCCTCCTCTCCACGTGAACTTTAGGATCCATTTGTTGGTATCCATGGAGCAACTTGCTAGGATCTTGGTTGGGATTTCACTGAATCTTCCACACCCTTCTGAAACAGCCTTTGCTGGCCTTGGGGTAGGGGCTCTGAGGAGTGCAGAGGGGCTTGGGGCTAAACCTGGTGTGCCTTGGATTGTCACCTACCTCAGCTTCATTTTGGGGACAACAGGAGTGTCCGAGGTATCTGTCTCCCGGTGGATTTGATGAGAGAACGCCCATGTGGGAGGCCCCGGTGGTGCCCTGCTGAGTCCTTGCAAATGTGCACTCTTTTTTTAGACAGAGTTTATATCTGTGTTTATGGCTGTTTCGGGTCTCAGTTGCGGCATGTGGGATCTTTCTGTTGCAGTGCTCAGTCTTCCCTCTAGTTGTGGTGCGTGGGCTCAGTAGCTGAGACACCCAGGCTTAGTTGCCCGGGGGCATCTGAGATCTTAGTCCCCAGACCGGAGATCAAACCTGTGTCCCCTTCGTTGCAAGCCAGATTCTTAACCACTGGACCACCAGGGAAGTCCTCTCAAGCGTGCAGTCTTGAGAGTTCTTTGTTAGTTGCCATTTTGGAGGTCAGCAGCTGAGGAGGGCACTGACCCCTCAGCCTTGCAGCCAGATGACACATAGGCTGAGGGAGCAGGGCTGTTAGCGAAGGTGGTTTCGCCCCTGAACATGGCATCCTGGTCACTAGGGCTGTGATGGCCGCCTGGAGCCCAGCCAGCAGTTCTTGGCCTCTTCGCCTGACTCCAGGAAGCTTAAAACTTGTTTTTCTGCTTCCTTGTCCCCAGATATAAACAGCGACCACAGTGGCTGTGCTCTTGGGCACTGCATGTCTGAGCAGAGTGGCCCTGGCTTCCTGGAGCTGCGGGAATTTATGGGCACACGTAGTGGAGACTGGAAGCCACACCCAGTCAGGGTGGCTTGATCTGGGGTTTTAGGAGAGGAGGCAGGGGTGAGGAGGTGTCTGTGATGAGAGTGACCCCAGCCCTGAGCTGGGCTGTCCACTGGCACCTCACAGATAATAAAACTGCATCTTCCTGCAGTGCTCGGGATGAGGGGGGTGTGGGGTGTGGGGGGCGGGGCCCTGTGGACCAGGATGTTGTAATGGTGCCTTGCGGCCCAGAGTGTGATGTCAGAAAGCCATGGCCCATGTGCCACAGATCCCACACACATCATAAAGATACATTAATGGGCCATGTGTCTTTACAGAAATACTGATATTGTTGTTTTACGAGAAATGAGAGCTGAAAATATTAAAAGTCAGAACGTTAGGGCCTTAAAAAAAAAGCTAAATGATGAAGACGTGGGAACGGAGTTCACAAACTCTGTCCCTGCTGGTCTCAGCATCCTGGGGGTGAGGGGCCTGTGACGGACGCCGCCAGTCTCCAGCAGCCCCCTGGGGGCTGTGGACTCTCTTGGGGCCTCCTCCTTGGGAGGTTTAGGGGGGTACATGATAGGATGAGGGGTGCTGGGGTCATCCAAACATTCACAGGCCAGGCCTGGGAGGGGGGCCACTGCATGTCCAGGGAAGCCTGGGAGCAGCAACTGGGCCTCCCATCAGCCTGGTCCCCTGACTCTGGGAGTGGCTGGAATGTACTGAGGACTTCCTTTCACCCCAGTTCTTCCCAGAAAGGGGATTTTTCTGGCCCCCCATCAGAGGGCAAATGCTCTGGGGTCAGAATTTAAGCCTTTATTTTATGGATTGAAGAGCTTGAATGACCCTCTACAAATGAGCAGATTAGGGGGCCTGAAGGGACCGTGACGGTGGAAGTTGGGGTGGCTGTCTCGTGCCCTCGAGTGGGCGGTCACTCCCCCGGGCGCTGAGAGCTCTCGAGCACAGGTGATGGGCTGCCAGGTGAATCGATTCTCTCGTCCGGTGGTGCTTCTGTCCCTGCGGCACTCCCCCGGGGTTTGCCGGTCATTGGGGTTTTTGAGCTCTGCTGCCTGTGTGTACCCAAAACACTGCACGCCCAGGGTCAGACTCTTCCAAAGCTTTGATCAGGCTTTAATTTTTTAAATTAAAGTGAAATTACCACGATCTCAAATTAGCCATTTTAAAGCAAACAAGTTAGTACCTTCACAACACTGTGTGACCATCACCTCCGTCTAGTTCTAAAACACTTCTATTTCCCCGAAAGGAGACCCTGTATCCATCAAGCCTTCACCCCCTGTTCTCTTCCCCCAGCTCCTGGTGACCACCGACCCGCTGTCTGTCGTTCTGTGGACGTTCTGTGTAAACGGGGTCCTACGATACATGGTAGCCCATATCTGGCGCATTCACTCAGCATCGTGTTACTGAGACTCATCCATGAGGGAGCCGGTGTGGTTCTTTGTTCTCTTTCATGACCGACTGAGGTCCCTTGTGTGGATGGGCCGTATGTTGCTGATCCATCATCCTGTGAGGGGCACAGCCTGCTCCCTCCTGCGGCTACGGTGAGCAGTGCTGCCGTGACTGCTGGTACGTATGTATCCACGTTCCTGTCATCTGTCTTTCCCAGTCTCTAGCCCACATTCGGCACCAGAGGTGAGCACAGTCACACGGCGGGTAACCTCTGCTGGTCAAAGTCACACATGTGAGAGGCACCCACCGGGTCCCTTTGTGGTGGTCACTCTGCTTGCTGAGAGAGTTCCCTCGAGTCGACTACACTAGTTTATCTGGCCCCCTACACTAGTTTATCTGCTCTCCTGTTGATGCACGTTTTTGAGTGGAGCTGCTGTTTGTGTGCCCCTTTTGTGTGAACGGTGGTTTTCCTTTCTGCGGGCAAATACGCAGGAGTAGATGGATGGTGGTTAACATGGCATCTACCTGCCTATAGGAAGCAGCCACACTGCTTTCTGCAGCAGCTGCTCCATCTGCATTCTGGCTAGCAGGTATGAGAGTCCAGCTGCTCCAGTCTTTTCCAACACAGAGCTGTCAGTACTTTAAATTTTAGCCATTCTCAGGGGGTATTGATTCTGCTTTGAAGCTAGGACAACGGAAGCTCAGAGAGGTGAAGTGAGCTGTCCAGGGTCCCGTGCGGAGTAGTCAGAGACTAGGGTCCCATGCGGAGTAGTCAGAGACTCGGAGTTCACCTGCGACTAAGCCCAGACTCCTAGTCCCAAACCATGTGGCCTGTGCCACCACCCCTGTCCTGGAACAGACTGCAAAGGCTTCCAGAGAAAGGTCCATCCAGTGATTGATAAGTGGACACTTCAAAATCTGGGGAGACAAGCAGGAGAGTGTTCTCACCCCTAGACAGACCGGGGACCAGCCCACTGGGAGAGACCCCTTGAAGCTTCAGTAATAGTAATATAGTCATATTAGGCTTCCTTTAATAAACCCCTACAGGTGGGGATGGTAAGACTCCTCCCTCCCTTGAACCCGAGGCTGGTGGGTGGCCAGGGGGACAGACGGAAAGTTCCTTGACCTTGAGAGGCAGTGGGAGCCCCCAGAGCAGGGTGGAATGCTCTTGGGACCCTCCCTCACCCAGGCAGACCCGGCCTGGGACTGAGGCCTGTGTGGTCCCCACATCCTATGTTGCTTTCCCAAACACGCACAGTTACATAAACCGTGATAACACTTCATAAACATTTTTCTAACATGTGGAATGTTTGACATGAATTTCAGCTATTTTAGAACTAATAAACAATTGTCAATGTCACGGCCGACACGAAGCAGAAGCCGCAGAGCTTTATGGAAGATCAAAGGCGGGAGGGACGACCTCCTCTTCAGAGGAGAAGAGGACACAGAGTAACCCTTCCTGGTCCTTCCGAAGGCGGGGCCTTCTGAGCGAGCTCGGATCTGGGCAGTCGCAGCTCCGGGGCCCCTTCCCACCAGGCAGGTCCCTCGGGTTCCTGGCTTCCAGATGCTCATTAGGACTTACCGCCGCCGTCTGTGCCTGTCCAGGAAGGGCCATCGGGGTGGAGTGTGCTGGTCAGTGAGCAACAGCAAGCTGCCGGGCGCCTCGCCAGCTGCCCGGCCTCGGGGCCCACGGCTGGCGCCAAGGAGCTGGCCGGCAGAGGCTCAGCGCTGCTCCGGAGATGTGCTGAGTTAGTGAGGGGCCCCGGGCGTCAGGATACTTTGCTCCAGGTCTTCCTAGGGGGCACCTGGACCTCCTTCATCACTGGTACCGCAATGCGGCTGGGGGCTGGAGAGGGTGCCTGGCCAGAGCAAGGGCACCTCAGAGGCAGCCCTATCCTGGGGCTCAGCACCCAGGAGTCTGAGGGGACCATGTGGGATATGTGGGAGCAGGTGCCTGGGGTCCCCCAGAATCACTGAGGCCCCATCCTTACAGGGCAGCATGACAGAGCCAGGTGTTCCACCTG
>SJYQ01059311.1:0-10863 GCA_006410935.1 Redunca redunca
CTTTTCAGACATACAAAAGCTGAAAGTATTCATCACCAGCAGATTTGCACTACAAGAAATGTTAAAAAAAAATGTCCCATAGGTAAGAGAAAAATTATACCAGATGGAATCATGTATCTACCTAAGGAATGAAGCACACTGGAAATGGTAACTCTAAAGGTGAATACACAAGACATTTTTCAAACTATTAGAATCATGTAAAACATAATTGACTGTAGACAAAAATAATGCTTTATAATATATTTTGAAATGAAAATATGACAGTAGAGCAAAAGCTGTGAGAGATGAAATGGAAGTTTGCTTTGTAGGGCTCTTGTACTATATAAGAAGGGATATAATATTAGTTGAAGGTAGACTTTGATGAGTTAAACATTTATACTATAAACATTAAAACAACCACAAAAATAATACAAAAAGAGCATGGACAATAGGCCAACAAAAGATATCACATAACGAGCCTCTAAGGTATTGTGTCCAAAAGAAGGGAGGGAAAGAGGGAAAAGGTTAAAGAATATATGGGACAAATAAAAGACACATAGTAAAATGAAGCTCAGTTGGTAAAGAGTCCTCCTAAAATGCAGGAGACCTGGGTTCGATTCTTGGCTTGGGAAGATCCCCTGGAGAAGGAAATGGCAACCCACTCCAGTATTCTTGGCTGGAGAATCCCATGCACTGTAGCCTGCCAGTCTCCTCTATCCATGGGATTGCAAGAGTCGGATATGACTTAGCAACTAAACCACCACTACCATATCAATAATCATATTAAATGTAAATATTCTAAGCACTCCAATTAAGAAATCCTGGTAGGGTTTTCTGCTAAGGACTAATGGTCATGAACCTGAAAGGTTGGTGTCATCACAGAAGTGGGGATGCAGTTATTGTTGTTGATGCCAAACAGTAGGCCAATGGACTCTCCCACTTCTCTGGTTCAGACAAGCAGCACTCAGTCCACGGTACTCTGATAATAACCCTGAATTGGGAAGCACACTTTGGCACCCAGTGACACTACTCTTTGATATGTAAGCTGCAAGTCAGTGCTGCTTGTGCTCCCAACCACTTTGTGGAGGAGGCTTTCCATCATTTCTCACAGCTTTCCTTCCCTAGGACTCATGTCTGAGTTACAAATCGCAGGCTGTACTCAAAAACCTACTTCTTCCAATCCTGAGATGTTTTCCTTGGCTCAAGCCTCTAGGCCCTCATTTTTAATTCCCTTAGGATGAGTTTTCCTCCAGTTGTTGACTTTGTTTCCATTTCTGTCTCCCCCAATTCCTTACATGTGTTTCTTACTATGTCGAATTTTACCTCCAAAATTTATCTCAAGTATATCATATCTCTTTATTCCTATCCAAGCTACCTCTCCATTGCTATTGCTGTCATTCCCCAATGAGTCCCCCTGCATCCACCATGGCCCCTCTCAAAGCTCACTCTACAGAGTGGTCATCATGGCCCTTTCAAAAAGATAGATCATGTCACAGCCCTACAGGAAGAAAACTCAAACATCTTACTGGTGCCTACAAGGCTCTGAACTGACCTGGGTGGCTTTGTGTTTGCCACTTTGTTTTACTTTTCTACATTCTACCATGTTTTCTTTCTAATTCCCTGAAGTTCACTGGCTCTTTCCAACCTCAAAACCTGCAGACCAGCTCTTTCCCTCCCTGGGATCATCCTCTGTCACTTGAATCTAGGCATCTCTTACTTAGCCTCCAAGTCCCACTCAGACTTCATCTTCTTGAGAAAAGTATTCTCCAAGACTCATAAAAGCACCCATTTCCTTGTTCCATGCTCTCATGGCACCCAGGATTACTTCTTAATATGTATGCATGCGTGCTCAGTCATGTTTGACTCTTTCTGACCCCATGGACTGTAGCCTGCCAAGCTCCTCTGTCCATGGGATTCTCCAAGCAAGAATACTGGAGTAAAAAAAAAAAAAAAAAAGAATACTGGAGTAGGTTGCCATTTCCTCCTCCAGGGGATCTTCCAGACCCAGGGATCAAACCCACATCTCTTACATCTCCTTCATTGGCAGGCGGATTCTTTACCACTCAGCCACTTGGGAAGCCCCTTCTTAATAACGCATCTTAAGCTAATTACATGCTCAATATTTGTCACTCCAGTGAGATATGAGGCCAGGGAGCATGTCTGTTTCACTGGCTTCTCTATGCCCAGTGTCAAGCATAATGGCTGGCTCTAGAAGAAGTTCAATATAGGAGTTCATTAAATCTAAGATGCTGGTGACTGTACAATGCACTATTATTTTACATACCACTAATTAAAGAAAACCGTCTCCAGCTAAACTCTGATTTGCCTTCAGTTAGGCTGCAATCCAGTCTCAAAACTGTGAAAATAGGGGAAGAAAGCATCTTATAATATATACCGTGAATAAGTAAATAGACTGAATGAATGGGTAAAAACTAATCCTATAACACATATTACCATATTTGCAGAACATACTTTTTCTAGAGTCTCACCAAAAGAGTAAACTATGCATATGATTTAGAACCAACAATAAAATTTATGGTTTATGGGGAATGGTTTTCTACATGAACCAGTTACAAAATGTTAATTCCCTTTGCAACTTCTCTTTTATTTAGGGTTACATGGGGCAAGAAACATTAATAGATACCAATTCCTATTTAATATCTTGTATCTTCATTTTCTCTCCAATGACAGAGAGGTGCTAATTTCCATTTTTATAAGAAAGGATTGTTTAGAAAGTGAGCAGAAAACAGCAGTGGAAAGCAAAATAAAAGGTGGAACTCTTCCAGGGAGAAGTCAGAACTATATGGAAGATTTACTATGATTACTCCAAACTGTGAACCACACTTGGGGATATGGAAGGAATCTCTACGTTACTGAATCTTTTGAGCACCATTGATCAAATTTCAAGCATATAAACTACAAGAGGCATAAAGGACATCCATTTTAAAGGCTGAAGGGATGTGAATTATTATAGAGTGAGAAGGAGAGTAGCACAGTAAGACAAGAATAGAGAGGAGGGTGCCATTAAGTTTGAATTCTGGCTTTGGTAATTATTAGTTGTATAACACTGAGGCTAAATTTACTTACCAGAAAATGGGACCAATAATATCTAGCTCATAGGATTATTGAGAAGATTAAATAATGCACAAATGAAAACCACTTAGTAGCAGTCTGGAACACAGAGTCAGTTAGTATCAGCTTTTGTTATTTTCATTCTGAAAAAGGGAGAGGAGGAAACTGCCTAAAGTGTATGCGTATCCTCTATTATTTATTCATTATTGGTGCAATCTAGGTTTTTTTTTTACTTCTTTATTAAAATATTTAAAAGTACCAGGATAAAAAGAAGAGAAAGAATAGGCTGGTACTAAAATATTCCTCTAAGCTTACTTGGGGAGCCTATATTTCTTTGCTTTACCAACTAGCCTTTATTCGTCATTTTATAAATACAATGTCCCATTCATATTGGAAAAAAAAACGTACCAGGATCACAATTGTCCAGTTCAGTGAATCACCACAAAATGAACATGCCCACCTAATTGCCACCCAGGTCAAGAAATAGAACATTTCTTGCCCCCGTGAAGCTCAGTCCTTCATTGTGCCTCTCAATCATTAGTCCAACTCTACTTCCCAAATCCCGTCAAAATTCTAGTTTGGGCACTGTAGAAGAATTTTGGCCGTGAATATTTTTTTTGTGATAACTTTTCCTCAATGTTAGATTTGAGAGATTAATCTCTGGTATGTGTGACTGCAGTTCTGACATTTTTATTTCCATCTAGTATTTCTCTGTATGAGTAGGTCACAATTTATTTAACCATTTTATTTTTCGTGGTGATCCAACCTAATTTTGTTCAACCTTTTAGTTGACATTAAATGACAGATAATAGTTTCTACCAGGTTGGGCTCTTAACACAATCACACTGATGAAAATGAAGGTTCAAATGACTGCAGCTAACACAAGCAATAGACAGCAACTGAGTTCAGTTACAAAGTCTGCTGAGGATGAACATGTAACAGAANTTAGGAATCATTGTAAGTTATTCTTAATATGAAAGAGAAAGGGCAATCAGGCAAACATTGTCTTTTCATCAAAATGATAAACAAAGTTGCCAACTGCATGTAATAAACTGTGAATGCACTCTGCATAGCCAAAAGACAGGGATTGCAAAGCCTAGAAAAGAACTTACCTCACACTCTAAAGCTTCCACCTGTAATTAGCCTGGTATAGACAATGTGATGACACTTAAAATACTTAGTTCTTCCTCTGGGAGGATTTGAATCGACCAGTGGTTTGAATATTAGTTCTTCACTTGCTAGCAGCGTAACTGTGGGCAAATTGCTTAACCTCTTGATGTTTCCATTTTCCCTACCGATAAATTTGTGATGTGAAATAGTGCTTATCTCATATATTTGCTGTGGGATAAACTATGTAAAGGGTTTAGCATGGTGCAGGGCATGTTGAAGAAACACGATAACTGTGACAGTTGGTATGGCATAGTGATGAATTATACCAACTCAGACTCAACTGCCCAGATTCAAGGTCTAGCTCTATAGGAACTTGAGCCACTTACTTTACTCCTCTGTGCCTTAGTAGCCTCGTCTACAAAGTGAGGGTAATGATGATATGGAGTTCATAGTGTTGTAAAGTTTAAATGCGTCTATGTTTTGACAAATGATAAGCACAGTGAATACACTTCCCAAGACAACAAATTTAGAGCCATGATTCTCATCCCTGGCTACACATTAAAATCACCTGGACAGCTTTAGAAAATGCTGTTACCTAGACCCAACTGCCAGATAGTTTGATTTAATTTGTCTGTGGTGGAGTCTGGGATAACTTTAAAATCTCTGCTGATTCCAAAAAAAAAAAATCTCTGCTGATTCAAATGTGCAACAGAGGTTGACACACTCGCTTTGCTGTACTTCCTTATCAGACCTGCACTTATCTGATCACAGAAAATTAGGAATCATTGCACACAGTTTCCACAAAATAATAACTACTGAGGGCCTCTTCTATGTAAGGTCATGCAGAGTTGAATGATACTTGTTCCTTTCTGCAAAGAGTTTATAAAACATTAGAACAAGTACATAGGGCTCTAATCACTAAGCCGCAAGTTTGAATGCAGTGTGTCATGTAAGACACAAAGTTCCATGGAGGCAAGGAAGAGAGAGAGGCCGTTTGTATCTGATGGAGATCTATGAGGGCTTCTAATTCAAGGAGATCTTAAATGAGAAGTAAATTAACCTCCTAGCCATCAGTTTTCCTGTCCCTAACTAGATTGCTGGGGCCCCCTTTTCTGTTAACAACACAAAAGTTTAAGATTTTATCAGTTCATGTGTAGTTTTGAAAATATTTGGATATTCGAGTTTCATTAAGGCATAGTTAATTTTGAAAAAAAGAAAAACTGAGACCATCCCCCTTTTCCCATTAGGGATGGATTAGGTTTGCTTTAGGTGTATCATGCAGTTTACTTCAGATTGGAGCTCATGGCTTCTTAAGACCTAGATGATGATACAGTCCAAAGCAATGCTTAGGTTCAGATGCATAGATACTGTTTAATGACACATTAAAATCAGAAGAAAACAAAAACCCACTTGGTACTTCTTCAATAAAGAAAAGGAAGTGTTTTCTGATGATTAGACCCCTATGGAAGAGTGTGGGGGTTGCACCTCTGGCCCAGAGTGACTGTAGGCAGTTCAGGGGAGGAGATCCCTGGATGCCCTTATCAGAATTCAAAGAATATATTTGCATCCAGAAAATTGGAGGAGCTAGAAGCAGAGATGAACCCTTGCATCAACACATTGAGAAACCTCCAAATCAGTTGAGATAGTACTGAAGAAGCAAACAAAACGGAGATAAAAATAGCCCATCTGGGTACCCTCTCACATAAACAATTGCTGCTTTATTAGTGTTTCTTTGGTTACATTATTCTATAAGAAGCAGCTATCAAAGAAAAATGAATATACCACTACTTGATACAATCCATGAGAGAAGCAAAACTTTATAAAAATATTATTATGTTGGCGTGACATAATGTAGTTAGCCAAGATTCTCAGTGGTGAAGAATAGTTGGTTAAGGAAAGATGGGCCCCTGGTTATGTGATTTCCATTTTATTCTATCTCCTAGAGAACGGATATACTATAAGCTAGGTGCTATTATAGTGGCTTCCCTGATAGCTCAGTTGATAAAGAATCTGCAGTGCAGGAGACCCTGGTTCGATTCCTGGGTTGGGAAGATCCACTGGAGAAGGGATAGGCTACCCACTCCAGTATTCTTGGGCTTCCCTTGTGGCTTAGCTGGTAAAGAATCCGCCTGCCCAAGTGGTGCTAGTAGAATCTGCCTGCCAATGCAAGAGATGCAAGAGACATGGGTTTGATCCTTGGGTTGGGAAGATCTCCTGGAGTAGGAAATGGCAACCTAATCCAGTATTCTTGCCTGGAAAATCCCATGGACAAAGGAGCCTGGCAGGCTACAGTCCACGGGGTCACAAAGAGTAGGACACAGCTGAGCACACACAAAATAGGTGCTATTATAGGGAGCAAGCCAGATAAAGATCTTTGTTTTCATGGAGCTCATATTCAAGCTAAATGAAACAGATAATATATAATAAAAACAATGTAATAGAATTTGATACAAATCTGTGTTGCTCTAAAATTTAGAAAGATGGTAACAATAACCCTGTATGCAAGACAGCAGAAGAGACACAGATGTATAGAACAGTCTCTGGACTCTGTGGGAGAGGGAGAGGGTGGGATAATTTGGGAGAATGGCATTGAAACATGTATAATATCATATAGGAAACGAATCACCAGTCTAGGTTTGATGCATGATATAGGATGCTTGGGGCTGGTGCACTGGGATGACCCAGAGGGATGGCATGGGGAGGGAGGTGGGAGGGGGGTTCAGGATGAGGAACACGTGTACACCTGTGGTGGATTCATGTTGATATATGGCAAAACCAATACAGTATTGTAAAGTAAAATAAAATAAAATCTGAAAAAATAAATAAACTTAAAAAAATAATAAAATGATAAAATACAGGGGGAACAAATCAAAAAGTAGAGTTGGGTCAAGGTGTTGATGAGGGCATGGGTGAATGACTAGGGCATCTAGTCATTCTTATAAAGGCTAGAACAGGTCAGAAGATAAGATTTGAATAAAGACTTGGAAACAGTAGAGAAGTTACTCATGTGAGTATCTGGTGCCAGAGTGTTCCAGGCACAGAAAACAGTCATTGCAAAGGCCCAGGGATGACAGCACTTACCTAGCATATTTGGAAAACAGCAAGGAGGCTAGTGTGCCTGGAGTAGTGAGCAGGAAAGTTGGTGGTTAGCTGGCTGCCATCTTGGTAGTTGAATAACTGGATCGTCTGTCTCTCATCATTCAGCAGGCTAGCCTGTCTTTATTCACATGGTGGCATTCATAGGGTCCCACGAGCAGTAAGAGAAAGCTAGCCACAATGTGCAAGCATTTTTCAAGTCTCTGCTTATGTCACATCTGCCATTGTTCTTTGACTGAGACAAGTCACATGGTCAAGTTGGCAGTCAGTGTGGGAGGGGGCTATTACTCAAAGGGTATGGAGACAGAGAGGGGATTATTATAACCATATTTGTTAAAATTCTATCTCATTGCCTTTACTGAATTATAATTTCCAATTTATGTATATATCAGTCTGTTTCTTCATGTCTATATCCTGAGTGTACAGTACATGCTCCGTAATAGTTCAGTTTCTCCTTACTGTGTGGTATTTTTAAGAACCGAAGTCACTTAGGTTATATGACCCAGATAGAGTTCCCATTTTAGTGAGATGGAAGAGAATTCAAAATAATCCTGAACCTCAAAATACTGTCCCCCAAATATTTATAAGCCTCACCAGGAGGTGAGCACAGGCACAGCCTGGATAGCTTCTCCTGCTGTCAACTCCCTGTAAGGCTCCCAACGACATTCCTGAATTAAAGTACCAGTAGTGCTCCAGTTCTCTCCCAAGAGAATTTGCACATATCATCTCTTTGCATATTTTTATCACACACTCACTACATCAATTCTTCAGTTTGCTGTGGCTCAGGAAATGTCAGAAGGGAAAGTTTATGAAATCTCCCACGTATGCAGACATCTGGCTGAAACAAGCAGGCCCAAAGGTCAATATGCCAAAGCTTGGCTTTGTTACTTTTCAATATTTTATCCAAGAGCTCAGTAAAATCCTGATTTCTCAAAACAGAATTGTTCCCTGCCTCTTTCAGAAACACCAATGTGACCTAGGAAATTCCTTCCAATTAGCTTGGGATTAGGAGCATTCATCTTTATTTTTTAAGTTAAAACAGACATCCCCCAAAACTCATTATCTCAAAACTTTTGTAGGTATCAATCTTGCTGCTTTCATAGTTTCTCTTGCTGCAGTCTCTAGATAGAAACATTCTTATGGGGAATAAAGCATGACCAAACATGGCAGGACTCTTGTTTTAAATTCCAAGCTGCCTGGGTTTGGCAGCTTCTTGAAATGGCCCAGCTGGTCTTAGTTGACCAGATGGCTGAAAAGCAAGGCAAATTTTCCTTATATAGGAAATAGGGCATCTCAGTTAATAATGGCTAAGTATAATGCCTCTGGAACTTTGCTCCAAGGAGATGGTTATGGACCTGTGAGAGACCTGCACTGCATCCCAACTGTCCCCTATCAGTGCTTGCTCTCAGCTCTACAGCCTCTTGTCTGTAGCCATGAATTAGACTCAAGACATGCTTACGAGTGGCTGCAAATCATTTAGCTGTAATAACAAACAGCATAAAGGAAAAGGATTGTTTAACTCCATTTGGCCACACTCAAAGCCTGCCTGATGTCTCACAGCCTTCTATTCAGTTCACCCTGATATTTTCCTGTGGGTCAGAAAGACAACAATACACCCAGCCTTTAGTCTGCCTCTAGGGGTTCTATGCTCTGAACTGTTAGAACATAACCAGCAGAACAGCTTCTGGGAGGTTGGTTAAAAAAATGTATAAATGGCAAAGTACCTATGGAACAGATATCATGCTGTTATTTCATTTTTCTTTTTTGAGGTAGGATACTGAACTTCTAAACACCAAACTAAATAAAAACTACAAAAAGCTTTGGTTGGCAGGAAGGCAGGAAATTAACTTGGATTCAATAAACACAATTTCTTACTTGAAATGTGTTTAAAATTCGTGAAGCATATTGGAAACCTGCCCAGATTGTCTTCTCGAAAAGCTTGTTTTATAAGTGTAGCCCAAATATTATGAATAGTAAAGACCTCATTGCCTGGAATGACCTTTACCTCCTCCTACTTCACCTATTTAGTCGGCTTCATAGATTCAGTTAAGGATCCCTCCTTCAGGTCATGTTCCTAGTACTGCCCCTTCCCTCTTCTCTGGCTCCCTTCCCCTCTTCTCCTTCCCTCTTCTCTCTGTGTTTCATCCTCCTCCACTTAATAAGTTAGGCATTTTCACTGATGTCCTGTATTCCACATTGTTTAATAATCAACATTCCATGTATCTGTCTTTGGCATACCAGATTACAGGTCCCTGAGCAGGGGCAAGGACTGTTTTTTTTCTTTTTTAATCTTTGGTTTCCCCAGCCCCTTGCACAATGAATAGCACAGGGGGGATATTCGATAAATGTTAAGGTGAATAAATGAACGGATGAATGAACCACCAATTAAATTATACTTGGAATACCTCTTGACTGCAAGCCTTTTCAACACTGTTTATTCATTCACTAACCAACTCTTTCCTGAGCACCTCCTATGAGCCAGGTGTTGTACTAAATGGTAGATATGTAAACATGGACAAATCAACAGAGTCCTTGTCCTCACAGAACTAAGACTCTAAAATTAAACATATTTATTTATTTTATAAGGATAATAGCATTGGAGTTGGAGACACTTATTGTTTCAGAATTTCTATGAAAGCCTCACTATGAAGGGAGAATCTACATATATGCTTTCAATATGCAGGACTTTCTAGAAGAACTGCTATCTAGAGACTTTTATACCTGACACCCTGTATTATGGAAGACTAGACATTTGAAAAGAATTAATTGAAATAATGGAATTTGTGGATGTTGACAGTGCTATGGCATTTTCCCCACTCTTCTAAAGGTGGGAGGAGAGGAGAAGGTTGTATACCCCTATCACAGTAAGGGAAGAGGTTGGCATCTCCTCCACATGTCGTATCTGCTAAGCTGCTGAAACTCCAAGTTGCCCTGGGATCAGACAGTGAAAGAGTTACTAGGAGAACCTGTCTTGTATCCTGAGTAGTTTGGGCTTTGTATGAAAATGTGAACACCAGTACTTCTTTCTAACAGTACAACAGGGCTGTCTGCTGTAATGATGTTTGTTTAACCTATATGCTAAGCACATCATGAGAAATGCCGGGCTGGATGAATTACAAGCTGGAATCAAGATAGCTGGGAGAAACATCAACAACCTCATATATGTGGGTGACACCACTCTAATGGCAGAAAGTGAAGAGAAACTAAAGAGCCTCTGCATGAGGGTGAAGGAGGAGAGTTAAAGAGCCAGTTTAAGATTAAATATTTAAAAAAATAGCATCATGACAAAATTCAAAAAAAAAAAAAAAGAAACAAACTTTTAAATATTCCAGACGTTAAAATAAATGGTGATTATTCTCTTCAAGAAAANATGGTGATTATTCTCTTCAAGAAAATTAGAGATAGCAAGGGAACTTTTCATGCAAAGATGGACACACAATAAAGGACCGAAATGGTATGGACCTAACAGAAGCAGAAGGTATTAAGAAGAGGTGGCCAGAATACACAGAAGAACTATACAAAAAAGATCTTAATGACCAAGATAACCATGATGGTGTGATCACTCACCTAGAACCAGACATCCTAGAGTGCAAAGTCAAGTGGGCC
>SJYQ01059421.1:0-18163 GCA_006410935.1 Redunca redunca
AGGGGGCTCAGTGAGGGGAGGGGGCTCAGTGAGGGGAGGGGGCTCAGTGAGGGGAGGGGGCTCAGTGAGGGAGGGGCTCGGTGATGAGAGGGCTCAGTGAGCGGCGGGCCTACCGGAGTGGGACCGAATATTCAGGACACAGAAAAGACCCGGGAGAGCCTGAGGGGTGGGTCCAGGCCTCTGTGTCCTTTCTGGGCGGCGCCCTCGTTTCAGCTCCGAGGCAGCCCCCGGGCTGGGTTTCAGCCACCTACCTGAAAACGGAAGAGGCTTGCGCAGGGCCTCTTTATGGCTTCTGGCGAAACATGGCCCCGGGGACAGGGAAGAAGTTTCTCTAGGGCAGTGGGAGGGGAGGAGTGACTCATGCCTCCCTCCCAGGCTCATGACACCCTCGAGCCTGGGAATTACCCCAAAGCAGCCAACCAGGCCAGGCCTAGAGGACACGGCTCCACCCCACCCCAGCCACTTTAGCTCAGGTCTCCTGCCGTCGCCATCACCCACAGAGAGGGACAGACCCTGCCCGGAACTGTGGGCACCCTAGGAGAGACACACACCCTCTCACACAAACACAAACCCACACAGACACACACCCGTGGGCTAAACTCAAACCCAAACCTCCCCACCCAGAGATAAATACACCCTCCCCACCGGTGGCAACCCCCGGGGCCGCCAGGGCCCAGCCCATCTCTACCACTCACAGCCAAACAGCCCCCAGTGCCCCTGTAGACCAGCTCACAGACTCAGCCAGACCCGGGGGTGGGTGAGGCTGACCTTCTGGCCCTGAACCAGTTTGGTTTCTCAGTTGGCCAGTTTAAGAGGCTCATGAGGGAGGCAGAGGTGGAGGGGATGCCGAACGAGGGTGGCCGGGGGGACCCCAACCTTGCTGCTGAGGAGAGAAAGGACAGATCGGGTTTTAACCTGCTGAGGGCCAAGAATCACAAGATTCTAGGATGCCACCATCCCTGTCCTCACTGCCTCCTTAGGTGCCTCTTGCACCTAATTGTTTTCCTGGCCTTAGGCTCCATCTCAGAAAACACACGTAATTGTGGTATCTCAGCACAGGTGTCCATGTAACAAGAGCCAGCTGCAAAATTACCTCTCCAGTCGCCCCTGGAATCCCCAGCACCTGAGTACAGGGGCCATTTTTGTTCCTTGGTGTGAAATCTGTTCCCAGTATATGTGATTATCTGCCTCAGACTGAGACATCCCAGGGCAGGGCCTGTCTCTTCTCAAAAAGGTCTCCCTGTAGATATATGGGCTTCCCTCGTGGCTCAGTGGTAAAGAATCCACCTACCAATGCAGGATATGTGGGTTCTATCCCTGGGTCAGGAAGATCCCCCAGAGAAGGAAATAGCAACCCACTCCAGTATTCTTGCCTGGAAAATCTCATGGACAGAGGAGGCTGGCAGGCTACAGTCCATGGGGTTGCAAAAGAGTCGGATGTGACTTAGGGACTCAACAATAACAACAATGTAGATATTAGAAATAAACTAAACATCTACATGAGAAGAAAACTACAAAACTTTTAGTTGAAAACAGGAACTATCTCTATTTCTTGAGGCTGGAAAGTGTTTCTAAACAAGATACAAAAGTATGTAAAAAAAAATTGATAAATTTGAGTACGTTTTAAAAACTGGCATGACAAAAGACAATATTTTTTTTTTTAACAAATAAGCTAGGCACCACTTCCCTGGTGGACCAGTGGCTAAGACTCCATGCTCCCAATGCCTGGATTTGATACCTGGTCAGGAATTAGATCCCCCGGGCCATAGCTCAAGAGCCACGCATGCCACAAAAAGACTTTGCATGCAAAAACTAATATGAAATAAATATCTATTTAAAAAAATAAGTCATATCAAATCTGTATAGCCAACAAATGGTTAGTAATCAGAATATGTAAGGAATTTCTATTAATCAATAAAGAAAAAGACAACCTATTAGAAAGATAGACCAAGGCTACGAATTGGCACTATACAGAAGAAACTGGAATGACCAATGACTACATAAAACTGTTCAACCTCACTAACAACCAGAGAAAGGCAAATTACAATGGCAAATTACCTAGCTTATTTTTTTTAATTTTTATTGTCTTTTATCACACCAGGTTTTAAAATATACTCAAACTTATAAATTTTTTATATACTTTCGTATCATATTTAGAAATGCTTTCCAGCCCCAAGAAATAGAGATAGTCTCTATGTTCTTCTAAAAGTTTTACAGTTTTCTTCTCATGTTGATGTTTAGTTTATTTCTAAAGGCAAATTACAATTACCATTTCTCATCCACAGAAGAACGAAAGTACAAAGTAACACTACCAAGTGTGGGTAGAGATGTGTACATCAGAAACTTTCCAACATGCTTAAGGAAGAGTTGGCTGGGACAATTTTAGAGAATCATTTCACAATATCTGGTAGCGTGGTCACCTTATGACCCAACACTGTTACTTCTAGAGAAACTCTCAGGTATGTGTACCTGGAGGACAAGGGCGTGTGCCACATCTTGTTTGTAACAGAAAAACAATTAGAAACCATCCAAATGCTCACAAGGATGGATAGGAACTGTGACAGAGTCACACAATGGAATGGTATACAATAATGAAAAAGAATACCGACACATACAATATGAGTGGACCTCACACACATTGTATTGAGTGAAACCAGATACAGAAGAGTACACACTTGTGATTCCACTTCTACAAAGGTCAAAAAGAAGCAGAAATAATCCATGGGGACAGGAGTTTGAAAGTGGCTACCTCTGGTCATGGGACTTCCCTGGTGGTCCAGGGGTTAAGACTCTGTTCTACTGCAGGAGGTGCAGAGTTGATCCCTGGTTGTGGAACTAAGATCCCACATGCCACGGGGCACAGCCAAAATAAATAAATTAATTTAAAAATAATAATAAATGTCTTTTTAAAAAAAATTAAAAGGGAAAAGGAAAATGGCCACCTCTGGAGAGAAGGGGGATGGGACTTAAGGAAACCCTCTGGGGTTATAGAAATGCTCTATATCTTGATTTGTGTGGTGGGCACATGAAATGTGCAAATGTAAAAATTTCAAGTTGTACTTTTAAGATTTGTGCATTTTAAGGACCTCACTAAATGTATTTTATGCCTCAAAAAAAGAGAAAAAATAGATAACCTAAGCATGGTAAGAGATAAGCTGTAGTCCAGGAGAAGATATTTATCACCCTATAGCCAACAATCAGGGCTTCCCCAGTGGCTCAGATGGTAAAGAATCTGCCTGCAATGCAAGAGACCTGGGTTTGATCCCCAGGTTGGGAAGATGCCCTGGAAGAAGAAATGGCAACCCACTCCAGTATTCTTGCCTGGAGAATCCCATGGACAGAGAAGCCTGGTGGGCTACACAGTTCATGGGGTTGCAGAGTCGGACACGACTGAGCGACTCACACACACAGCCAACAATCAACTGGTACTGAGAACACATAAAAAGATTCAACACATCAATAAGAAAAGGGGAAAACATTCCAACAGAAAACTAGGCAAATTCCATCAACGAGTAGCTCATAGATGAGAATGCTGAAATAAACAATGAACAAATGAAAGATGCTCAGTGTCACAAATAAGGAAATGCAAATTAAAACAATAAGGAGATGCCACTTGACACCCACAGAATGAGAGAAAACAAAATCTGAATGCTACCAAGTTTTAGCAGAGATGTGTAGCAATAGAAACTCTGTGCTGAAGGGAGTGTCTAAGACTAACAGGTAATATTCTCTAGAATCATTTCGCAACACCTGGTGAGATGGAAGGTGCCTATACCCTACAATCCAGCAATTCCACTTCCAGAGAAACTCATGCATAGGCACCTGGAGGCATTTACAAGGATGTATGTCACATGTTTGTAATAGCAAAACAGTCAGAAATAATCCGAGTGCTCACCAAGAGGAGAATGAATGGAAACCGTGACATTCTCACAGCCATGAAATACCACACAGCAGTTAACATTGAATGAACTGGAGCTTCTTGTTTACATTTCAAAGCCATAACACCATTGAATAAAGCAAATTGCCAAATGCTGTGTACAATATAGGGCTTCCCTGATGGCTCAGATGGTAAAGAATCTGCCTGAAATGCGGAAGACCCGGGTTTGATCCCTAGTTAGGGAAGATCCCCTGGAGAAGGGAACAGTTGCTCACTCCAGTATTCTTGCCTGGATAATTCCATGGACAGAGGTGTACCATGTAAGATTACCCATGTAAAAATGCTTAATACACAAGATAGCTCTATATATTGTGAATGAATATATACCCAAGTAGAAAACTATACAAAACTGAACAGGAAGATGCCATGTCAACTTCAGGATATTGTTACCCAGAAGGGGAGAAGTGAGTGGCATAGGGAAACGGTGAAAAGGGTTTCTGGCAGAATGTAATGACATGGGAATTCCTAGGTGGGCCAGTGGTTGAACTCCGTGCTTCCAATGCTGGGGGCACAGGTTTGATTCCTGGTCAGGGAACGAAGATCCCACATGCCATGTGGTGGGGCCAAAAATAAATAAATAAGAATAAGAATGCAATGACTTGCTAAATCTGAGTGGTGGGACCCCCTGGGTATCTCTTATGTTATTCTTTGTACTTTCCAGTGTGTTTGGTGGAGTGTCTTTTTTTTTTGGCTACACTTCACAGCTTGCGGGATCTCAGTTCCCCAACCTAAGACTGAACCTGAGCCATGGCAGTGAAAGTACCAAATCTTCACAAGACCACCAAGGAACTCCCCTTATAATTTTAAAAGATATATTCCAAGGGAAGAGGGCAATTTTGCAGAATAGCTCCAAGATGGTGGGATGCCATCTTGGTTTCGATAGCCAGTCCCAGGCTGTACCTTCCCTCCTTCACTCCACGACTTTGGCAGCTCCTCAGCTGAGCTGGCGTTCTTCTCCCACAGAGATGACCTGTACTTGGTGGTCCTGCCTGGGGTGGCAGTGGTCTTCTTTGAACAACTTACCCCTGCTGATGGCAACACACAGACACCCAGGAGGGTCCCTGAGCTCTACACAATTGTCCGTGCTCCCATCTCTTAACGGCGGCTTCACTTACCCTCTGTGGTCAGAGTCGATCATCTCAGCCATTGTAGCGATCCTCCTTTGCCTGTTCTTGTAGGGGCCCAAGGAACCCCAGATGGTCAGGAGGGCACCTCCCTTCCACTGTAGTGGGCCTGTTATCATGCAACGCCACCCCCCCCCACCTCCAGGAGAGCATCCTCCCTTCAGCAGAGTTCAGGAAACAAAACTCTTGACAGTGGATCATTGTTGTACCTCAGGATAATGCCTCCCCCATTTCTGACCCTCAGTTCCAAGATCCTCAAATAGCACTGAGATCCTAGATCCTAAAGCAGCTCAGACTCAGTGTCACATTTATACAGCTTGAACTAGAAGTACATAGGAACCCCCTACTCCCTCCCCGCTGGGGCTTCCCTGGTGGCTCAGACAGCAAAGAATCCTCCTGTAATGCAGAAGACCCAGGTTCTATCCCTGGGTCTGGAAGATCCTCTGGAGAAAGGAATGGCTACCCACTCTAGTATTCTTGCTAGGAGAATCCCATGGACAGAGGAGCCTGGAGGGCTACAGTCCACAGGGTCGCAAAGAGTTGGAGACGACTGAGTGACTAACACTTTCACTCCCTATTCCCTACCCCACCCTTGCCTTTTGAAAGATATCATATGTATTGAAATATGTGGTCGACCACAACACAAGTGAAAAGTACCTTCCTTTCCTCTCACACCCCATACCCCTCTGTTGGTCCTCAGCAGATCTTCCAGAAGCTGCCCTCCCAAACCTTTCTTTCATTCCTAGTTTAAAAAGTTCTGTTCTTCCTCTGTCCATCTCAACCCTTTATTATATGTATCTACAATGCCTTTCTCCCAGCAAGCAACTCTTTCTCCTTACGATCAGTAAGATGGGAGGGGTGAGGGAAAACTTGGTGCAATTACTGAATCCTCTTTAGCAGACCAGGAGAGGAGGAAGTCTGAATGCACATGTGTTCTGTCTACAGGAGAAACAGCACCACGCATAAGGGCATTTTCGAGATGGCAGTCCAACCTCCCACGCTGTTGTTTCCCAGGTGGACCGCAGCTGTCTTCAAAGGGCCATTTCATCCTTGCATCCCCTGCAAGGCCAGATGCTTCTAGATGGTGGGGCTCATGATGAAAGCAGGACCCCTGGGACATCTCCCTGTACTTGTTTTGCTGTATGGCAGCTTCTAGATCAGAAGCAATATTGCAAGATTCACAAGAACAGCATATGAGGCATGAGTAAGTTCAAGAATGGTGGTACTGGCAGAAGCATGATGCTCAAGTAAAACAAATCCAGATCCCAAGTAAGCATCAATAAGTGTATGAATAAATGGCCAATGTCCTTACCACAGAAGGGATCTGGAGTGACCAGGGTCACATTGGGTTGGCTGGCCCCTAAGGAAGGATGGCGCCATACTGGATTCGGGATCCATGTTGCTTTGCAGCTGATGGGCACTGGGATTAGCCTTGGTGAGAGAAAACCCTGCGTGTCCTCCTACCTCCTACCTCTCTACCACAGTGGCTGCTATCATTATAAGTGCATTGAGCAGGGACTAGGCTGGCTGATAAAGAGGCTGCCTGGCACCAACAGGGCTGCTCATCAACTGACAAAGTTATTTGAGCTCCTTCACCAGGAGACTCCCCTTGGGGCTAGAGCTTAGCCGGAGCACAGAATGCCAGGGGACTGCCCTGGCCGGGGATTGTGGCCCTTGTCAGTGATAAGGCAGGAGGCACTAAGGGTTGAATAACCTCTGATAGAGCCCTATCTTAAATCAACTACTCTTTCCTTGGGCCTCAGAAGCTGCTTTGTTTAACTTTGTGCTGTTAGGAGGCAGATATGATAAGATCCCCAAGGTTTAAATAAACTTAAAAGTCAACGGAGCCCTTTATCCCCCCCCCCGTCCCCGGGAAGGGAGGCTTAGTGAGGGGGAGGACGAGCACCATGCAGGGACTGGGGGCTGGGGTCTGCCAGCCCTCTCTCCTGCAGTGCCCCCAGCTCCCAACTGAGCTTCCCTGCGGTTTCTTTTTCTTTTCCTTTTTCTCATTCTGGTTGCCACTGGGCAACCCAAGGCCAAAACACTGAACTACAAAGGCCAACTTAGGGGTCTTACAGGTTGGGGCGGATTCGGGGGGAAGTTCCCTGGCAGTCCAGTGATTAGGACTCTGTGCTTCCATTGCACATGGGTTCAATCCCTGGTCGGGGAACTAAGATCCTGTGTGGTGAGGCAAAAAAAAGAAAAGAAAAAACAGCAGTTGGGGAACTTTCACTCCTTTTTAAAAATATTTATTTGTTTATTTGGCTGCATCAGGTCTTCATTGCATCATGTGGAATCTTTAGTTGTGGCGCACAGACTCTCGAGTGGGCTAAGGAGTTACAGCATATGGGTTTGGTTGCTCCAAGGCATGTGGGATCTTAGTCCCCTGACTAGGGGTTGAACTCCTGTCCTCTGTATTGCAGATTCCTAACCACTGGACCACCAGGGAAGTCCCAGGAACTTTCACTCTTGAGAAGATGAAATAGACATACGTGGCCCTATTCCTTCTTCCAAGTACAGCCAAAACCCCTGGACTTTATAGATAAAACAGGCATAAGAAGATTGAAAGGTGGAGGGAAGGTAGAGCAGCTCGGGACCTCTGGACCCAAGGACACCTGGTGCTGTCATCGTGGTCACCATCCTGCTGGCCGCCCTGAAACTCCTAGTGGTGCATGGTGAGGGGCCCGGCTTTTTTCTTTTTACTTTTTTCTCCTAGTTTTATTGGGATATGGTTGATGTTGGCACTGCATAAGTTTAAGGCGAACAGCTTAATGGTCTGACTCATATGTGTGTGCTTAGCCACACAGTCTAGTCTGACTCTTCGTGACCCCATGGACTATAGTCCGCCAGGCCCCTCTGTCCAAAGAACTATTCAAACAAGAATACTGGTGTGGGTTGTCATTTTCTTCTCCAAGGGATCTTCCTTGCCCAGGGATTGAACCCTGGTGTCCCACATTGCAGGCAGATTCTTTACCATCTGAGCCACCAGGAAGACCTTGACTTACATACATCATGAAATGATTATCACAGTAAGTTTAGTGAATGTCCAACATCTCATATAGACACATAAAGACATAGAGAATAATTTTTTTCCTTGTGTTGAGAACTCCTAGGATTTACTCTCTTAACAACTTTCATATATAACACATAGCGGTATTCATTATATTTATTATGTAATTTACATCCCTAGTATTTATCTTAAAACTGGAGATTTATGCTTTTGACTGTGGTGGTTTGGTAGTTTATTTGCTAAGTCGTGTCTGACTCTTGTGACCCCATGGACTGAAGCCTGCCAGGCCCCTCTGTCCATGGGATTCTCCAGGCAAGAATACTGGAGTGGGTTGCCCTTTCCTTCTCCAGGGGATCTTCCTGACACAGGAATTGAACCCATGTCTCCTGCATTGCAGCCAGTTTCTTTACCAACTGATCTACGACTGCTTTCCTTCAATTCCCCCTGCCGGCTCCTGCTCTGATAACCACAAATCTGATCTCTTTTTCTATGAGTTTGTTTTTGAAATATAATTGACCTATAATACTGTATTAGTTTCTGTTACACAATACCCTGATTCGATACATTGCGAAATGACTACTATAATAAGTCTAGTTAGGATATATCACCATATAAAGGTATTACAAAGTTATTGACTGCTGTTCCTCACACTGTACATTTCACTCACATGACTCATCCCTTTTGCAACTGAAAGTTTGTACCTTATAATCTTCCTCACCTTGTTCTTTCCCTCCCCCAAGCTCCTCCCCTCTGCCACCACCTGTTTGTTCTCAGTATTTATAACTATTTCTGTTCTGTTATGTGAGTTTATTTGTTTAATTTTTTAGATTCCACACATACATGAAACCATACAGTATCTGTCTTTCTCTGACTTATTTAACTTAGCTTAATACCCTCTAGATCTACCCATGTTGTTTCAAATGGCAACATTATTCTTTTTAATGGCTAACATTCCATTGTATATATACACCATAGGTTGCTTCTGTATCTTGGCTAATGTAAATAAAGCTGCAGTGAACACATTAGACCAAGCTTTAACATGGCAATATTTACCTTAAATGTAAAGAGTCTAAATATGGGCATCCCTCAGAGAAATTGCAGTTTTGGTTCCAGATTCCCCAGTAAAGCGAGTAAAGCAATAAAGTGAGTCACTCACATTTTTCAGTTTCCTGGTGCCTATAAAAGTTATGTTTACACTATATAGTGCTCAGATGATCAATCAGGTCTGACTCTCTCCAACCCCATGGACCTCTCTGTCCATGAGATTTTCCCAGCAAGAATACCGGAGTGGCATGCCATTTCCTCCTCCAGGGGATCTTCTGGACCCAGGGCTGGAAGCTGAGCCTCTTACATCTCCTGCACTGGCACATGGATTCTTTACTGGCACCTCCTGGGAAGCCCCTGTGCTTACACTACACTGTATTCATTAATTGTGTAATAGCATTATGTCTGAAAAAACAATGTGCATGCTTGCTAAGTTGCTTCAGTCGTGTCCAACTCTTTGGGACTCCATGAACTGTAACCAAGCTCCTCTGTCCATGGAATCTCCAGGCAAGAATACTGGAGTGGGTTGCCATACCCTCCTCCAGAGCATCTTCCTGACCCAGGGATCAAACCCACATCTCTTATGTCTCCTGCATTGGCAGCCAAGTTCTTTACCATTAGTGCCACCTGGGAAACCCAAGAAACAGTGTATATACCTTAATTTAAAAAATAAAAAATAAAAACACCTCATTGCTGGGAATTCCCTGGTGGCCCAGTGCTTAAGACTCTGCTTCAACTGCAGGGGGCATAGGTTTAATCCCTGGTTGGGGAACTAAGATCCCACATGTCTTGAGGTGCGGCAAAAAATTTTTTTAAATAAAAATATTTCATTGCTTAAAAAGGCTAACCTTCACGACTCTCTCATGTCATAATCTTTTTGCAATAGTAACTTCAAAGATCACTGATTACAGATCATCATAACATAATAATAATAATGAAAAAGTTAGAAATATTTCACCAAAATATGACACAGAAACACCAAGTGAGCAAATACTGTTGAAAAAACAGCACTGATAGACTTGTTCAGTGCAGGTTGCCACAAACCTTCAACTTAAAAAAACACACAGTAGTGTGAAGTGCAATAAAAGAAGGTGTGACTCTGTGTCAATTAAAGAATTCTACCACAATAGTAAAGTTTCACTAATAGAATACATTTGTTATTGTTGTTGAGTTGCTAAGTCATGTCCAACTCTTTTGGGACTCCATGGACTGTAGCCCACCAGTCTCCTCTGTCCATGGGATTTCCCAGGCAAGAATACTTGGGTTGGTGGCTATTTCCTTCTCCAGGGGATCTTCCTGACACAAGGATTGAACCCGTGTAACCTGCATTGCAGGCATATTCTTTACCATCTGAGCCATAATATGTAAAAGAGGATTTATTAGAGGAATTAGGTCAGACAGTTATAGGAGCCAAGAAGTCCCACAATCTGCCATCTGCAAGCTGGAGAATCAAGAAAGCCAATGGTATAAATCAGTACAGAGTGCCCACTGGGGAGAGGAGGAGGCCAGACCGAGTGTGCTGGGGGGTGGGGAAAGGGGAGGATGCCACAGCCGAAGTGTGGGAGGGGCAAGCCCTGGGGCCCTGATGGCTACTTCTGGGGGTTGGGCACTGGCTGGGGGAACAGGTTACTCTCCTAGCTGTGGAAACTCTTCTTTGAGTTCCTCTTTTTCTACCATTTGCTTCTTGGAGTCACACACACACACACACACACACACACACACACACACACACTTCACTCCAACACACCTGGTCACCTTCATCAAGCAAAGCCTTCTCCACCAACCCCTGCCCAACTTCCTCCTACAAGAAGTTCTCCTAGATCAAGACAGCCTCAGTATTCTCCTTCCAATGGTCACTGGGCAAGGTGCTGTTTCTGGACAAGAGGCTCAGGAACAGGAGGGAGAAACAAGCATTGTGTTGGAGCCCCCAAGCCTCACCCTCCTCTCAACAGCACTCCCCCACTACCCAGAGTCATAGCACTCTCCATACAAAGACAGCTTCATCCCATCTTCTGGGGACACACACACCACACCAACACATATTGTGGGCCCCAAGCACCATCAGTTCAGTTCAGTTGTTCAGTTGTGTCCGACTCTTTGCAACCCCATGGACTGCAGCATGCCAGGCTTCCATGTACATCACCAACCCCTGGAGCTTGCTCAAACTCATATCCATTGAGTTGGTGATGCCATCCAACCATCTCATACTCTGTCATCCCCTTCTCCTCCTGCTTTCAACATTTCCCAGCATCAGGGTCTTTTCCTATGAATCAGTTCTTCACCAAAAATGGACTAAGTATTGGAGTTTCAGCTTCCAATGGAGTTTCAGGACTGATTTCCTTTAGGACTGACTGGTTTGATCTCCTTGCAGTCCAAGGGACTCAAGAGTCTTCTCCAACACCACAGTTCAAAACCATCAGTTTTTTGGTGCTCAGCTTTCTTTATAGTCCAACTCTCACAACCATACTTGACTACTGAAAAAAACCATAGCTTTGACAAAACAGACCTTTGTTGGCAAAGTAATGTCTCTGCTTTTTAATATGCTGTCTAGGTTGGTCATAGCTTTTCTTCCAAGGAGCAAGTGTCTTTTAATTTCATGGCTGCAGTCACCATCAGCAGTAATTTTGGAGCCCAAGCACGATAGTGGTTTTTATTTTAACAGCTTTGTTGATATGATTTATAGACCATTTCCCAATTTCTTCAATGGTTTTTTAGTATCTTCCCAGAGCTATGCAACCATCAGCACAATCAATTGTAGAACATTTTCATCACCCTAAAAAGAATACTGGAGTGGATATTCTCACTGTACCCATTAGCAATCAATCTCCATATCCCCCACTGCCCCACCCCAGCACCATCAGATCTACTTTCCATCTCAAATAGATTTTCCTACTCTGGATCATTTTTATGAATGAAATCACATAATATACACCATTCCTTGCAACTCACTTACCATAATGTCTTGAAGGTTCATCCACATTGTACCACAGAACTTTATTCCTTTCTATGACTGAATAATATCCCATTGTATAGATATACTCCTTTTTGTTTATTCATTCACCAACCGATATTTAGGACGTTTCTACTTTGAGGCTGGTAGGAATGTTGCTCTGAACATTTGTGCACAAGTCCTTTTGGTTTTGTCTTTTATAATTTATTTATTTTTGGCTACACTGGGTCTTCGTTGCTGTGTGTGGGCTTTCTCTGGTTGTGATGAGCGGTGGGGGCCTACTCTTTGTTGGGGTGCACAGGCCTCTCATTGCAGGTACTTCTCTTGTTGCGAAGCTCTAGTCACCCAGGCTTCAGTAGTATGGTGCAAAGGCTTAGTTGTCCTGCACCATGTGCAATCTTCCTGGACCAGGGATCAAACCCATGTCCCCTGCACTGGCAGGCAGATTCTTAACCACTGGACCACCAGGGAAATTCCATGCATGAATTCTTCAGTAAACAAATGTTTCTGTTCTCTTTATTTCTTCTTTATATCTTCCACTTCTCGTTATTAGAGTAAATACCTAATAATGGAATTGCTGGGTCATATAGTATAACTCTGCCAGGGGGCTTCCCTGATGGCTCAGTGGTAAAGAATCTGCAGGCCAATGCAAGAGATGCAGGTTCGATCCCTGGTTGGGAAGATCCCCTGGAGAAGGAAATAGCAACCCACTCCAGTATTCTTGCCTGGGAAATCCCATGGACAGAGAAGCCTGGCAGATTACAGTCCATGGGGTCGCAAAGAAGTCGGACACGACTTAGCGACAGCAAATAGTAACTGCCTTTTGAGGAATTGCCAGACTGTTTTCAAAAGTAGCTGTAGCATTGCACAATGCCATCAGCTTTGTTGGAGAATTCCAGTTTCTCTACAGTCTCTGCGACACTTGTTATCGTCTTTTTGATTCTAGCCATCCTTGTAGGTGTGAAGTGGTATCTCTTCGTGGTTTTGATTTGTGTTTCCCTGATGACTAATGGTGTCGGACAACTTTTCACGTGCACCTTAGCCATTTGGATATCTTCCTTGTCTATTCTGAATGCCTATGCAGATCCTTTGACTATATATATTTTTAATTGGGCTATTTGTTTTTTATTACTGAGTTGTAAGGACCATGGACGATATTAAGCAAAAAGCTGATTGAAGCTATTTGTCCAGAGCCAAAGTCTTATTTGCAGAGTCCCTGAAGTTTGGCCTCTGGGCACGAAACTTTCTGTCCTTCTGGCCTCATCTCTTCCCAGCCCAACCCAGTAGGTCCACCTCACTCAGGCTCAGGGACAAGGCACCTCTTCCTGCCTGTACCCCAAACCCAAGCAACTCAGAATAAACCCCTCTTCACAGATGAAGAAACTGAAGCTCCAGGTGGGAGAGGACTTGCTCAAGGTCACAGGACTGGTAAGAGTGGAGGTGAACTCCAATTCAGGTCCATCCATCTAAACCCCACACCTTCTCCACACAATTTCTCTGCACACTGGCTTGTCCGGACCTGGTTGTTTTTTAATTTGCAATATGCTCACGTTGCCTCTGTACTCATCACAGTGCTGTGAGGTAGATCATGTAGACATCAGTTTCCTCATTTTGCAGAAGAAGAAACTGAGGTGAGGAGGGGGGATGTGACTTTCCTTGGCCTCGTAGGTAGCAAGAGATAGAGCTCACAGCACAACGAGTAGGAAGCCCACTCTCGAGACAAAAGCATCTGGTCTCAGGCCCCCATCGCCACTCTTCTGCCCCAAAGTCACCCCAATAACCAGCACTTCACTGGACTTCAAGAACTTCCTCCAGGGCAACCCCCACCCAGCACCAGCTGGGCCCTCTGGCCAGGCACTCCCAGCCCTGCCCAGCCCAGCCCCAACTGGCCCAGCCCAAGACCTTTGCTCCTGCAAGAAGTGGGACCCTGGTTTCCATGGGCCTTGACCCTGTTTACCTCACCCCAGGGCTAGGACACTCACAGAAGAGGACACAGGATGCAAGCCTATAATTTGAGAGATGCGACAAAGCAGAAAAACCCCTAGGCCCAGTCCCATGAGGTCCCTCCTCTCACCTCAAAGTGCCCACGGTTCCGACTAGATTCCAAAGGCAGGTAACAGGGTAATATCCCATTACCAGTCATTCATGCCAGGAGGAGGGGGCCCCCGCGGGGCAGACAAGGTTGCAGGAAGGCAAGAAAGTGATGCTTATCTTCCGTTCAAGTCACTAGATCAGGGACTTTCCTGGTGGTTCAATGACTAAGACTCTGCACTCCCAATGCAGGGGGCCCAGGGTTCAATCCCTGGTTGTGGAACTAGATTCCGCATGCCCCAGCTAAGAGGTCCCCTGCTGAAAAGAAGATTTTGTGCGCGTGGCCAAATAAATAAAAAAAAATTTAAAAAGTCACTACATCAACTTTGTCTTCAGGACCCAACGTGGTTCCAGACACTGGAGACATGGCAGTGAATAAAACCATCAGAAACCCTTGCCTGTTGGGGGCATTCTGGATGTCCCAGTGGAGCTGACATACCAGAGCATAAAGCAATAACAGGCAGTGTGAAATGCTAAAAGGAATTTAAAGTATAAAAAGGGGGACAGGACATTGTGGGGTGAATAGCTGTGATTTAAAATTTTCATCTATTTATTTTTTGGCCACGTGGCCCTTGGGGAATCTTGTGAGATCCTAACTTGGGGGATTCTTACCTTGTGCTAACCAGGGACTGAACCTTGGCCATGGCAGTGAAAGCATGGAGCCCTAACCACTGGACAGCCAGGGAATTCCCAGCTGTGATTTTAAATAGTGTGGTCAGGGGAAGGCCTGGCTGGGAGCAAAAAAATGAAAGGTGGAAAGAATGGGCCATGTGGTCTCTACATTATCCCTGTAGAGGACACGGCAAGGGTGGGGGCCCTGAGAAGAGGGGAAGTGAGGGACACCTCTGTAGTGCAGAGAGCAAGGTGAGGGATAGCTCAGGTGTGGGAGCAAGGCCATTAGAGGTAATGTCTCTGACTTCCCACCTTTGCCGGGATCAAAGGGTTTTCACCATCGTTTCAATAAGGTGGGTACTGACTTCCCCGGGTTAGGACCCGGGCTTTGTGGGAGGAGGGTGTGGGTGCGGTGTTTCTAGGAGGCGAGGCCAGCTCAGCGAAAGGGATCCAGGGACACTGTGAGGGTGAAGACCTGGGAACTGCGAAGGGGCTAGAGAATCCGAGTTCAGCACTGGCTCAGGGGTGTCTTCAGGGCGCCTTTGCGGGCTGTCCCCCGCTTCTGAGTCCAGACGACCAGGACTGGCAGTCCCATGGGCCTGAATCAGGCCGAGAGGGCGCGCAGGGACGAGCGCTGCCTCAGGGGCCAGGGTTACCAGGAGCAGGTGCGCGGCTCCGGGGACCGCCGCCCACTCCGGTAAACTCTGGGCCACGCCCACAGCTGGCTGGCCACACCCACACTGCCCGCCCCTTCCCCGCGGATCCCCGGCCGCTGGCAGCACCCCTCTCCCCATGCCTCCTTGCTGCCGGTAGAGTGGTGGAGTGTCAAGCAGGTTGTGCTTTTCACCCCATCCCCCGGAGAATTCCTTTCCGAGCACTGGGGCGAGGGCGGGGTGGGCAGGAGCGAGGGGCTGGGGAGCAGGTCTCGGCCCCGCCCTCTCGGCAGCCCGCACCCTAGCGCCTTGAGCCACTCCTGGCCAAGTGCTTCCTCCCGGGGCGCTTTAGTGAAGGGAGAAGAGGGGCCACGTCACTGTCCCCAGGCCTGGGAGAGCGCGGCTCCGCCCCTCCCGCCCCCGCCGGAGCGCTGGGCCGGGATCGAAGACTAACCGGCCCCTTCCTAGGGGCCAGCCCAGTCGGAGCCGCCCGCCTACAAAGCCACAGGCAGGTGCAGGCGCAGCCGCTGCGCCAGCCGGGAGAGCAGAGCCGTTAGCGCGCGCCGCCCTTGTGTCGGTCCGTCCGTCCGTCCGTCCGTCAAGCGGGGCGTCAGACCGTCGGCTGCACCGCCGCTCCCGCCCAGGCCCCAGCGGCCCCGGCCCCTCGTCGTCCCGCACGTGGAGCCGCCCGGCAGAGCCGGCTTTGGCGCGGCAGCCATGTCCATGGGCCTGGAGATCGCGGGCACCTCGCTGGCTGTGCTGGGCTGGCTGTGCACCATCGTGTGCTGCGCGCTACCCATGTGGCGCGTGACGGCCTTCATCGGCAGCAGCATCATCACGGCGCAGATCACCTGGGAGGGCCTGTGGATGAACTGCGTGGTGCAGAGCACCGGCCAGATGCAGTGCAAGGTGTACGACTCTCTGCTGGCGCTGCCGCAGGACCTGCAGGCGGCCCGCGCCCTCATAGTCGTCGCCATCCTCCTGGCTGTCTTCGGGCTCCTCGTGGCGCTCGTGGGCGCCCAGTGCACCAACTGCGTGCAGGACGACACGGCCAAGGCCAAGATCACCATCGTGGCGGGCGTGCTCTTCCTGCTGGCCGCCCTGCTGACACTCGTGCCGGTGTCCTGGTCGGCCAACACCATCATCCGGGACTTCTACAACCCGTTGGTGCCCGAGGCTCAGAAGCGCGAGATGGGCTCCGCCCTGTACGTGGGCTGGGCGGCGTCGGCGCTGCAGCTGCTGGGGGGCGCGCTGCTCTGCTGCTCCTGCCCGCCGCGCGACAACTACGCGCGGACCAAGATCGTCTACTCGGCGCCGCGCTCCACCGGGCCCGTCACGGGCACCGGCACGGCCTACGACCGCAAGGACTACGTCTGATGGGGCGACCGCGGGAAGTGCCGACCACTCCCACAAGCTGGCGCGCCCACCAGTCCTGCGTGCACCCTTGCATCGGAGACCAGCTCCCGCCCCCCAGATGCCTGTCTGCTCCCTCACTGGACTGGGAGGGGCCCGCCCGGCACCCCCTTCCCCAGCTGCTAGGCCTCCTCGGCCCAGGGAGCGGGATTGTGGAGCCCAGGGGCCTGCCGGCGCGAACCTTTGAAACCTTGCCCCTCTGGTGCGCGGAACTGGAGTGACCACCGCTACTTGCCCGCCCGGTCGGACTGTGGCCACAAAGTTCTCTTTGCGCAGGGACCAGCAGCTTTGAAAAGGGGCCACGATATTTTTCAATAAAAATCTTTCGTTTTGCAGTTGCTGGCGCCTCCTTGTCCTGAGCGCGGACAGGCCTCCACCTACTTGTAGAACTTCCCCATCCCAACCTCCCCACCCCCGCCCCTTGTGCGCCCCCCAAGGATTGACCCTGGCTGAATTCTGCGCTCTGGCGGCTGCGGGATGAAGCTTAGAGAGTTTCAATAAGTTGTAAACTGAGCTGGGTACTCACTAGCTAGCTGGTCCTTTGGCCTATTCACTGGGGATTCGGACAAGGAAGGCCCACTCCGGAGGGGCGGGCAGGTGCACTCCTGGGCATGGAGGAGGTGGGGGGGTGTCAGGGACCCCCTTCAGGTTTGCGCCTGGGACACCGGCCCACCAAAGCGCTCCCCAATGCCTGAATCGCCCTGCGACGTGTGAAAGAGCACATTCAATGCTATGATTTCATATTTGGGAAAGGAGAACAAAAAGATCTATTGTTTTGGTAAAACACACCACCAAAGGAAACTGGGTAGAATTGTGTCCCCAGGAGGAGAGAAGAGAGAGGGGCCTCATTTTTTCCCCTGAAACCCTTGAGGGAAGGAAGGGTAGGTCGGGGGGAGGGGGTACTCAGAACTCTCTGGTGACACTCTAATGCTTAAGGTAAACAAGGCTGGAAGCACTTGTGTCTCGGAGAAGGTGTAGGAGCTTCAGGCAGTGGGAAAGGGGCCCAGTGTCCAGAGCCAGGAAAGTGGGATTTCACCTGGCTGGGTAGATAGCAAGGTGAGGGAGGAAGTGGCGATGGGGCCCTGGGCAGGCCAAGTCACGGGGAGTCTGGTGTGCAGAATTACAGACCCTGGATTGTACTGGATTGTTACCGGAATTGTGGAAGGGAGGTACCTGATCAGGCTTGTGCTCTAGAATAACCTCTCCAGCTGGCCCTGCGGAACTGGGAACTCAGGCGGAGGGATGAAGGCAGGAGACTGTCTTACAGGCTGTGCAGCTGTCATCACTGAGAGGATGCAGCCCAGAAATAAAGTAGGGGGGGGGAGCTGC
>SJYQ01059421.1:18264-33861 GCA_006410935.1 Redunca redunca
ATGGGGGGTGGGGGATGGGGGACCAGGCCTGATGGGGAGGGTGGCAGGGAGTGCTGTGAAAGAGGCAGGATGAGCCAGAGCTGGGCTGGAGAAGCATTTGGGTTTGTGGGGAGAGACAGCGGAAAAAGCTGGGTTAACCCAAATTTTTTGCCTTAGGTCAGTGATTGAATGGTGGTACCATTTACCAAAATAGGACCAGGTTGCTGGGGGCAGTTGATGGGCTTAGCTGTGAGTGAACAGAGTTTGGCCAGCCTGTGGGACCTCCAGGCAGAGACGTCCAGGAAAAGACGGCGTGTATAGAGATCTGGAACTCAGGAGTGGTAAACCTGCTGTTGTTAGAATACATATGGCAACCGAAACCAGGGAAGTAGATGAGGTCAGTCTAGAAACCAAAGAGAAAAAAAAAAAAAGAGTTTCAAGAAGGCGGGCATTGGAACTGGTGTCGGAGGCTGCGGAAGTCGTCAGGCAAGAAGCCTGAGAATTCAGAGCACCGAGCTGGTCACTGGTGGCCTTAGCAAGAGGCCTGACACCGCACACAGTGGACAGACAAATGGGTGGGAGATGAGAAGCAGAAACAGAACACGTAGGCCATGTGTCCTAGAGGTTTGCGGCCTCCAGGCCAGGAGAGCAACTTGCAAAAGAGCGAGGACAGGTATTTGTCCCAGGACAGGTATTTGGGATTGTGGAGGCTCGAAATTATTTCAAAATTATTGTATCTTGAACTTCTTGACCTGCAGCAAAGCAGAAAGCAAAAGGCCCCAGGGGCAGGCAGATTTTTCAGTAGAAGGCTTTCAGTTCAGTTCAGTCACTCAGTCCTGTCCGACTCTTTGCGACCCCATGGACCCCAGCACTCCAAGGCCTCCCTGTCCATCATCAGCTCCCAGAATGCTTTATATTGGTCTAAAATAGTCTCCTCTCGTTAAGCAACAACTGACAAGTCATTGTGCTTTATTATCAGAAGAAGAGGAAATAGGTTACCTGGCTTTAGAGTGTTCATTCTTAGGAGATTCCTGGAAAGGGCTTGCGGTTGGCATTACTCTCTCTCCAACCCAGGCCTCTTTGGGAACCAGTCCTCTGGCCTGGGGAAAGGAAAGAGGGAGAGGGCTGTGAATATGAAGGTGGGGAGGGGGTGATGGAGACAGATCCCAGGAAGAGAAGGAGGAAGTGGACCTGGGCTCAGAGAGGGGGCAGACTTAGCAAGAGGGGAGGGGCTTCATGGGGAGGCCTCTGGGAAGGGGGTTGATTTGGGGGGAAGGGAGGGAAGGGACTCAGAGAAGAGGGTCAGTGAAGGGGAGGGAGCTTTGTGGGGGAAAAGTTTCAGAGAGGAAGGAGGCTTAGCAGTAGAGGGGCAGGAGGAACTGAGCAGACATGCTCTCTGGGCCTGAGAGAACGGGATTTGGGGGTGGAGGCAGAAGGGGCCAAGGGATTTACATCTGAACCCCTACAGTCTCTGGCCAGGGACACCAGGGAGTCAGGTTGCACCAAGCCAGAACTGAAGGGCGCCAGGTGGCTCTCCGTCCCAGAGGGCCCCGCAGGCAGGAGCGAGGTTATTCATTTACCACTGGCTTCAAGAGGGAAGCCTGGACCCAAGGCCTTCCACCTGCACCACAGCCTAAGGTTCAGAACCAACCAGCCCCCCCTAGTCCATCCTGGCACCCCCGAGCTGGGCAGAGAAGGGAGACGGACCCCATCAGATCTTCCCCTGGCTCCCTAGTCTCTCCCCAAGGCTGGGATCCCCTGGTGGGTAGTGAGGTACCCTTCCCACCCCAACACACGCACACATCCTTGCCTGACTTCTGGATCTGTCCTAACTCAAACTCTTCTTATTTTTTCTGGAATTTCCAGTCTAAACAGAGAGGTTAGAATGTGCAGCATATAAACCACAAGCTGGGAAGTGTCCCATGTGAGGGGGTCCCAGGAAATCTCGAGACCACTAGAGAAGAGAAAGCCATCTGGTGTGACTGGGCTGGGAGCCAGGTGGGAGCCACTCCTTTTCTTGTGTGACCCTGCGCAACTCCCTTCCCTCCTGGGTCTCAGTTTTCCCATCATTTCAACATAGGGGTTGAAGCCCGCCTCTAACTTGTCTTTTCCATCCCTGTTTTTATCCGTATCATCTCCTGAAGAAGAAAATTAGTCAAGACCTAGAGGGGTGGGATGGGAGGAGTGGGAGGGAGGCTTGAGAGGGAGGGGATATATGTATACATATAGCTGATCCACTTTGTCACACAGCAGAAACTAACACTAGGTTATAAAGCAATTATATTCCAATAATAAAATTTTTTTAAGAGAAGATAATAAGTCAGAACCAAACTGGCCAGGTAAGTAGGGCAGTTCGCTCTCTGAGCCTCAGCTTCCTCATCTGCAAAATAGGTATGCTGTGTTGAGGATTAGCTCAGCCATCCTCTGGATTCCTATGCACTCTAGTTTCACCCCATCACAGCACATACTACACCATGTCGTTGTTCTGTTTCTTGTGAAATGTCCTCTACAGAAGGTCATCTCCCAGGCTCAGGGACACTGTCCCAAGTTTCCCTCTGTCTGCAGCACCCAGTGCAGTCAGCACCCATTTATGGAATGATGGCATGTCTGTGTGCATGGCAAGCACCAGACACAAAGCTAAACACGCAGTAACACCTCAGTTAGTGTGAGCTAGTATCCTTACGATTTTGGTAAGAAAAAAAAAAAAAAGATCTTGGTGTATTTTGCCAGGCAGGAGTCTGGGAACATGAGAGAGATGGTTGGGTTGTGAGAAAGTCCTTGGATTTCTTCAAAATCCACGGCCTCTGGAGCCCCCTGACAGGCCCTGGGGCTCTGTCCCACCCCGCCCTCCACACGTGCTGCAGGCTGCCCTGGGCTTGCCACACCTGTTCTAGCTCTTCCTCCTACTGAGACCAAAAGCCAAGTGCTTTATCAAACAAACACAGCATTTATTGTGGCTCCCTCAAGGTCTGCGGCAGGCCTGGAGGAACAGACAGTACCTTCCTTCTCCCTGCCCTGCCAGGGCTTCATGAAAGGTCATCCTGCCAAGTATGCACCACAGAGCAGGTAAAGAGAGCGAGGGCGTTGGCCCTGGTGCCCGCGGAGGGACCTTGGGCGAGTCACTGGCCAGCTCTCTCCCTCCTCTGTAAAAGAGGGGGATGTGGTCCCTCTATTTGATCCCCTTAAGAACTCTGCAAGGCAGGCCTTACAGAAGGGGACCCCCAAGGCTCGGCTGCAGGCCCTGCCGCCTCCTGTCAACTACCAGTCCGTCATTACTTCTCATCTTCCCTACTTGTACTGCCGGGACTCCAACCAGGCTGTCACCATCTTCTGTAACAGCCTCAAGATCTCCCATCTCTAGACTCCCTCTTGATACTCTCAATCCTCCCCTGCTCTTTTTTTTTTTTAAACATTAATTGAGCTTTTGTTAGATCTAGACAATGTTCTCATCAAAACGACTTACCTGCACTGACGGAGGAGACTTCCCTGTAGCGCAAATGGTAAAGAATCTGCCTGCGAGGCAGAAGACCAGGGTTTCATCCCTGGGTGGGGAAGTTCCTCTGGAGAAGGAAATGGCAATCCACTCCAGTATTCTCGCCTGGAGAATTCCATGGACAGAGGATCCTGGCGGGCTACAGTTCATAGGTTGCAAAGAGTTGGACTCGACTGAGTGACTAACACAGTCCAGTAATTTTATTAATTCTTATCAATTTTTATTACTTCATATTAATTTGTATTAATCCATATTGGAGTGGATTTATTGACATCTTACTGGAGGCTATGCTGGTTTCTACTGTACAGCGAAGTGAACAGCTCTATGTTTATATATATATCCCCTCTTTTTCAAATTTTTATTTATTCATTTTTGGCTGCACTGGGTCATAGTTGCTGAGCGCAGGCTTTCTCTAGTTGCAGCGAGCAAGGGCTTCTCTCTAGTTGCGGTATGCGGGCTTCTCACTGCGGTGACTTCTCTTGTTTCAGAGCTCAGGCTCCAGGGCACACAGGCCCCATAGTTGTGGCGCGTGGGCTTAGTTGCTTGACAGCATGTAGGATCTTCCCATACCAGGGATCAAACACATGTCCCCTGCATTGGCAGGCAGATTCTTAACCACTGGACCACCAGGAAAGTCCCTTTATTAATTCTTCTAACTGAACTCTGCATAATCTCTCTCTTCTTGGACTCCTTTTTCAAGACTTCTTTTGTCTCTTGTCTATTACGGTCAACTGTGTACTGTCCTATCTGTTCTCTAGATTGTAAAATTTATTGATCATGGAAATAGTCTTGCTTATCCTTGCATTCTTCGTAAAGTATAAAGGAGAGTTCCTTTATGAAGTAGGAACAAATACAAATTGGGTTACAAAGCAGACCTAAATTGACTGCCTGATACATAGACTATTTCTTTTTATGACTTGCCTTGATACAGCCTTTGCCTGCTTTTCATTTGATATATTTATTATATTTATATGGAACTGCAAAACTTTCACTTTTACATGTTAAAGATACTAACTCTTATGACTTTAATTGAACATATCTGCCTTAGATGGGCAGAGCTAAGAGGAAAAGGTTTTCCAGGCAGGAATCACAGACTGGACAAAGGCATGGAGTCAGGCCAGAAGTCAAGAGTCCAACCTGGCTGAAGTAGAAAATTTGTATACAGGTCAATAAGAGAAAAGATTGAAAAGATTGAATAGGGACACGGAGTTACAATTCAAGCCAAATTTCTCTGGCTGGTATTGTATTCCAGGCCCTTCACTGCCTCCTTCCCAGACCCAACAATGGAGCCCCTGGAGTTGTTCCAGCCCCCACATTTTTTTCTTTATTGAAGTACAGCTGATGCACAGTAACGTTACATAAGTTACAGGTGTACAATATAGTGATTCACAGTTTTTAAAGGTTGTACTCCATTTGTAATTACTATAAAATATTGACTATATTCCCCATGTTGTACAACACAGCCTTGGAGTTATTTCACACTTAGCAGCTGGTACCTTTGAATCCTTTGCCCCTATATTGCTCCTCCTCCCTTCCCTCTCCCCATCCAGCCTCTAAGGTGACTTTTCGCTGGGTGGGCTGCAGGGCTCGAACACAGTGCAGCAGGGTGCAGGGTCTCAGTGTACAGGGTGCAGGAATCGAGCCCATGCCGCTTGCGACGGAAGAGCGAAGTCTTAACCACTGGACCTCCAGGGAAGTCCCAACACATTTTGCAGTCCCTATCGTTCCACTTTGCCTTTTGTCGACATTCTAATCATCACTAGGGAGTTGGCAATTCACTGAAAATCTGGATGGATTAAGGGTTTAACACAAGAAAACAAACTATGAATGAAAATGAACTAGAAGACAATGCTGAGTGTTTTTATACTATCACACTGAGGAAAGCCTCCCTAAGCAGGACACAAAACCCCAGAAGTGAAAGAAAAGATGATCAGATTTGAGTGCATAAAAAATATAAAATAAATAATCCGAAAAGAAATTAAGAAAACAATGCATCAACATGAATAAAAGTCTTAGAAATAAAGCCTAAGCCAGGAGGTGAAAGACTTGTACACTGAAAATTACAAAATACTACTGAAAGAAATTAAGCACAAATAGATGGAAAGACATCCCATGTTTATGAATTGAAAGACTTATAATTGCTCAGAGATCCATGTCACCCAGTGATCTACAGTTTCAATACAATGAAAAATCCCCATTTTTTTTTTTTACAGAAATAGAAAACTTCATCCTGAAATTCATATGGAATCTCAAGGGAACTGAATAGCCAAAAAGAAGAACAAAGTTGAAGGATCTGTACTTTCGGATTTCAAAATATTACAAAGTGAGAGTAATCAGATCAGTGTGGTACCAGCATAAAGACATACATAGAGACAAATGAAATAGAAGAGAGAACTCAGAAATAAACTCTCTCATATACACACTATATGAGTTTACACACTCATATACACACTCTCAAATGAGTTTCAATAAGGATGCCAAGAACTCTCAAAAGGAAAGAACAATTTTTTCACCTGGATCGCCGCAAGCAAAAGAATGAAGTTGGACCTTTGCCTAACACCATATGCAAAAACTAACTCACACTAGATCAAAGACATAAACATAAAAGGTAAAACAATAAAACTTTTTGAGGAATTGGGGCAAAAACTTTGCATCATTGGATTTGGTGACAGTTTCTTGAGTGTGACATCAAAGGCACAGGCAGCAAAAGAAAAGAATAGACAAATTTGACTTATGAAAATGTAAATTTCATGCATCAAAAGGCACTATGGACAGAATGAAAAAGCAATCCACAGGATGGATGTGGAATATATTTGCAAATCATATATCTGATATATGATTAATGTCCGGAATACATAGAGAATTCCTAAAACTCAAAAAAAAAACAAAAAAAAACCAGCAACCCACTAAATAACAACTGTTGGCAAGCATATGGAGAAATTGGAACTTCTTTGAACTGTTGGTGGGAATGTAAAATGGTACAGCTACTGGGGAAAACAGTGTGGGAGTAAGAAACTTTAAATCGAGCTACCATCAGTCAGTCAGTTCAGTCGCTCAGTCTGTGACCCCATGAATCGCAGCCCGCCAGGCCTCCCTGTCTATCACCAACTCCCGGAGTTCACTCAGACTCATGACCATCAAGTCGGTGATGCCATCCAGCCATCTCATCCTCTGTCGTCCCCTTCTCCTCTTGCCCTCAACCCCTCCCAGCATCACAGTCTTTTCCAATGAGTCAGCTCCTCACATGAGGTGGCCAAAGTACTGGAGTTTCAGCTTCAGCATCATTCCTTCCAAAGAAATCCCAGGGCTGATCTCCTTCAGAATGGACTGGTTGGATCTCCTTGCAGTCCAAGGGACTCTCAAGAGTCTTCTCCAACACCACAGTTCAAAAGCATCAATTCTTCGGCGCTCAGCTTTCTTCACAGTCCAACTCTCAATCCATACACGACCACTGGAAAAACCATAGCCTTGACTAGACGGAACTTTGTTGGCAAAGTAATGTCTCTGCTTTTGAATATGCTATCTAGGTTGGTCATAACTTTTTCTTCCAAGCGTCTTTTAATTTCATGGCTGCAGTCACCATCTGTAGTGATTTTGGAGCCCCCCAAAATAAAGTCTGACACTGTTTCCACTGTTTCCCCATCTATTTCCCATGAAGTGATGGGAGCAGATGCCATGATCTTCGTTTTCTGAATGTTGAGCTTTAAGCCAACTTTTTCACTCTCCACTTTCACTTTCATCAAGAGGCTTTTTAGTTCCTCTTCACTTTCCGCCATAAAGGTGGTGTCATCTGCATATCTGAGGTTATTGATATTTCTCCCGGCAATCTTGATTCCAGTTTGTGCTTCTTCCAGCCCAGCGTTTCTCATGGTGTACTCTGCATATAAGTTAAATAAGCAGGGTGACAATATACAGCCTTGACGTACTCCTTTTCCTATTTGGAACCAGTCTGTTGTTCCATGTTCAGTTCTAACTGTTGCTTCCTGACCTGCATATATGTTTTCTCAAGAGGCAGGTCAGGTGGTCTGGTGTTCCCATCTCTTTCAGAATTTTCCACAGTTTATTGTGAGCAGCCGAGAGGAGCTACCCCACACCCGAGGCCAGGGGCGGCGGCCAGGAGGAGCCACCCCAAGAGCTACCATAAGATCCAATAATGCCACTTCTGGGTATATACCCCAAAGAGTTGAAAGCAGGGTTTTGAAGAGATATTTGCACACTTATGTTCACAGTACTATTCCCAACAGTCAAGAGATGGAATGCAATTGTCCACCTATGAATGAATGGATAAGCAAAATGTGGTATAAACATAAAATGAAATATTATTCAGCCTTAACAAAGAAAATTCTGACATATGCTATAATATGGATGAGCCTTGAGGACATAGGCTACACTGAAATAATCCAGCCATGAAAAGACAAATACTGTATGATTCCACTTATATGAAATACATAGAATGGTCAAATTCAATGATAAATCTGAAAGTAGAATGATGGCACCCAAGGGCAGGAAGAGAAGGAAAAGAGGTGTTGTCCTTTAATGATTATAGTTTCAGATTTTCAGGTGAAAAGGTTCTGAATATATGTTTCACACCAATATAAATGTATTTAAAATGACTGACCTATACCCCATGATTAAGGTGTATATTGATGCTTTTGAACTGTGGTGTTGGAGAAGACCCCTGAGAGTCCCTTGGACTGCAAGGAGATGAAACCAGTCAACCCTAAAGGAAGTCAGTCCTGAATGTTTATTGGAAGGACTGATGCTGAAGCTGAAACTCCAATACTTTGGCTACCCGATGCTGGGCCACTGAATCAGGGTCATTGAAAAAGACCCTGATGCTGGGAAAGATTGAGGGCAGAAGGAGAAGGGGCAATAGTGGATGAGATAGTTGGATGGCATCACAGACTCGATGGACATGAGTTTGAGCAAGATCTGGGAGTTGATGATGGACAGGGAAGCCTGGCATGCTGCAGTCCATGTGGTCGTAAAGAGTCAGATTCGGCTGAGCAACTGAATTGAACTGAACTGAAGGTGGTATATTTCACATTGTGTATTTTTCCCACAATAAAAAATTATGTAGCAGAGAAAAATAAACAAATGTCAAAGATAAGCAAGAAACAGGGAGAAAATGTTTACATCATATGTAACAGAAAAAAATGTTTAGAATATCTAGTATGAAGAGTTACTCCCAAAGTTAGTGCTCTGTGACAGCCTAGAAGGGTGGGATGGGGAGGGAGTTGCGGGGCNGCGGGGCGGGGGTGGGGGGGGCTTCAAGAGGGAGGGGACATACATTTACCTAATGTTAATTCATGTTGATACACAACAAAAACCATCACGATATTGTAAAGAAATTATTCTCTAATTTAAAAAAACTTTTCATCAGAGAAAAAATGCTTTCCTGCAAAACAATAAGAGAAAGTACAGCAATCCAAAAGAACAATCTGCAAAGGAGAAGAAGCAACTATAAAAATAACTATTTATCCTAATAAATGTATGAAAGGATGCACAGCTTCCCTATTTAGTGGTATTTCTCTAAATTCTGTAAGTGAAATCAATTCTTCCCTGTTACTCTTCATTTTTAACTGTTATTTATTTTATATTTATTTTTGGCTGCACTGGGTCTTCCTTGCTGTGCTCAGGCTTTCTCTAGTTGCAGCAAGGGGGGGCTGCTCTCTAGCTGTGGTGCGTGGGCTTCTCACTGCAGTGGCTTCTCTTGCAGAGCAGGGTCTCTAGGCCTGTGGGCTTCAGCAGTTGCAGCACAGAGGCTCAGTAGCTGCCGTGCGCCAGCTGAATTGCTCTGTGGCGTGTGGAATCTTAGTTCCTCGACCAGGGATCGGAGTCGAGTCCTCTGCCTTGCAAGGTGGATTCTTAACCACTGGACCACCAGGAAAGTCTCACATGCTGTGTTTTAAAGAGACTTTACTGAGGGGCTATGTATAGAGAGGCACGGGTAGAGCTAGGGAATTTAGTAAAGAATATTGAGGCATCAAGAAACTAACAAAATAAAAGAAAGAAACTAACAATAGTGGGGACCCTTTATCACCCTGAAGCCTAAAGAAGCAGTGGGAGGAAGCCGAGTTCCAGGAGCCAGGTTGAAACACGGAGCTGTGTGTTACCGGACAGTAGCCACAGCTGTAGGAGGACACTCCCTCTGCTGGAACCACAGCAAACCAGGAAGCAGCAGGGGGAAAAAACGGGCCAGCACCTCCCTCTCTCCTCACCTTCGGAAGCCAGAAGGCAAGGCTAGTACATCCTGCAAAGGTGACCCTCCCAGAAACACAGACAAGAGTAGAAAATGGATCTGGGGACAATAACCTGCACTTTGATGATATCCCACATGATAGAATAATAACTAACAATTTCTAAGTGAAAGTGTTGACTTGCAAGTGGCATTATTATCATCATCCCCATTTTACAGATAGGAAAACTGAGGCACAGAGAAGTTATACTAGTTGTCCAGATTTCACACAGATATCACACAGAGGTGCTGGGCTTTTAACCCAAGTATCTGATTTGCTAGAACCCAAGTTGTTAACCACTGCATTCCTCTGACTCTTGTTTTCCTTTTCCCTGGTTGGTGCAGTATATATATTGATACAATAACTGATTTTTTGGAGGGCAATTTGACCAGTTCTATAAAAAATAAAGACCTTATAAAAAGTCTGAGATCTAGTAATTCCACTTCTAAGTAATATTGTTCAGAAATAGTCAGTGTCCAAGGATATAGGATATTCATCTTATACATTTTTAGGTAACTGGGACAGACCCCCACCTCCAGCTTCAATGATAACTCCTCATTAGCCTCACCCGGTGGCAGTTGGTCTCTTCCTTCCATGGTTATTGGCTCAGAGTGGGCATGTGACATTTGCAGCCAATGAGACAGAAGGGAAGGTCTGTTGCCAGGCAGCAGGCAGCCTCCACTTGCCTAAGAAAGAAATCACTCCCTTCTTTCCCCAGACATTCTTCAGGCAGGTGGTGACATCGAATTCTATCACCAACTTGAACCCCAAAGAGAACGAGCCTGAGGATTGAGCCCAATGAGGAGGACCTCTATCTGGAGAGGAGGAACCTGGAGCCCTGGAAACATTTTATATCCAGTAACTGCCTCCTCTTTGGGGCTCTCAAGTTCCTCTAGATCTCTAGTTGTGGGAGATGTGGGTTTTCTTATTGGTTAAGCTGGTTTGACCTGGGGTTTCCAGCCAAAGGTGTCCTAACCAGTATGACTTGGCTGCCATAAAAGAAGAATCAAGTTCAACATCTCTTGTTAAATAGTCTAGCAGAAAAGCAAAAATAATAAATAATAAATAAATGAACTCTGCTGTTGCTGCTAAGTCGCTTCAGTCGTGTCCGACTCTGTGTGACCCCATAGATGGCAGCCCACCAGGCTCCCTCATCCCTGGGATTCTTCAGGCAAGAACACTGGAGTGGGTTGCCATTTCCTTCTCCAATGCATGAAAGTGAAAAGTGAAAGTGAAGTCGCTCAGTCATGTCTGACTCTTAGCGACCCCATGGGCTGCAGCCCACCAGGCTCCTCCGTCCATGGGCTTTTCCAGGCAAGAGTACTGGAGTGGGGTGCCATTGCTTTCTCCGAAATGAACTCTAAAACTTGTCAATTTCTTGATCAGAAGATAAATTTACAGCACATGCAAAAGAGAGAGGAACACATACACAGAATACAGTCAGCAAAATCCAGATGCGGAGAACTCTATCAGACAAATGGATTTTTCAACAATAAAAAAACTTTAAAAAAAGAAAATGAGGTGTAGAGACCAACAGATCAAAAAAGAACAAAAGACTTATCAACCAACCACAGATGTGGGTCTCAACTGATTCCAGATTCAACCTGTTAAAGTATGGCATTTGTGAGACAATTAGAAAAGTGAACACTGAGGGGATAATTGATAACATTAAAGAATTATTACTCTTTAAAGTGTGTAAGAGACTGTTCCTGATGGCTCAGACAGTAAAGAATCTACCTCCAATGCAGGAAACCTGAGTTTGATCCCTGGAAGATTTCCTGGAGTGGTGGCAACCCACTCCAGTATTTTTGCCTGGAGAATTCCACAGACAGGGCAGTCTGGCAGGCTATAGTCCACGGGGTCACAAAGAGTTGGACATGACTGAAGGATTAACACAAAGTATATGAATCAGTCATCCCCAACCTTTTGGGCACCAGGGACCAGTTTCGTGGAAGACACTTTTTCCATGGACAGGTGAGAGGATGGTTTCGGGATGATTCAAGCGCATTAGGGAAGGAGAGCTCAGCTGTAAACGTAGATGAAACTTCACTTTCTGGCCAGCCGTTTATCTCCTGCTGTACGGCCAGGTGGCTAACAGGCTGCAGGCTGATACTGGTCCATGGCTTAGCAGTTGGGGATCCCTGATGTAATTGATACAGTGGTTTATGTTTTAAAAACAGAAAAGTCTTTAGCTTTTAGAGAAACATTAGAACTATTTACAGATGAAATAGTATAATGTGTGATATTTACTTCAAAATAATGCGGAGATGGGACAGGAGATGCATGGGGACAAATGAAACAAGACTGGCCTTGAGTTGTTGAATTGTTGAATTCATCACAGTTGTTGAAACTGGGTGATGGGTGATGGTGATCCTATCTCCCTTCAGGTATGCTTTAAAATTTTCCATTATAAAAAGGTGTTGTTTTTTTTTAAAGGTAGAGCCAGGGAATTCCCTGGTGGTCCAGTGGTTCTCACTGCCATGGGCCTGGGTTCGATCCCTGGTCAGGGAACTAAGATCTCGAAAGCTAGGCAGCACAGCCAAGATAAAATAAAATTTAGAAGACTTTTAAAAGGTAGATCCGACAAAGTGAATTAAATAAATAAATAATAAATAAATTTTTAATTTTAAAAGGTAGAAAAAAATAACTCCCTCTGAAATACCTTCTTTCTCTTGCATTGTCAAACTCCACCCACTCTCTACTATATCCTTCACATCAACATATAAACATGTTTGAATATCTCCCATCTTAAAAAATAAAAGTCTCCTTGCCTTCACGTCTCCAAAGAGATGCCGCCCATTTCTCTGTTCATGTCAAGAGGTATCTCACCCCTGCTTTTGCTTCCTCCCCACTTGCCAATCGGCCACTCCTGTCTGCTCCTGCCCCCACCCTTTCTTTCTCCACTCCAAGCTGCTCCTGGCAAGGTCCCAGAGGCCTCCAGGTTGCCATGGCCAACGGTCACTCAACTTTTCTATCCAGAGTGTACTGTAAATGCTCTCAGCAACTTTTGACACAGCTGATTGCTCTCTCTCCTCCTCTGAACTCTCCCTTGTCTTGGCCCTCGTGACACCAGCCTCACCTGGCCTTCCTCCTCCCCCTACACATCTTCTCCTTATCCCTTCCTGTCGTCTTCCCAAGATCCTCTGTCTTCGGTCCTCTTCTCTTCCTCCAGTGCACCTTCATCCCCTTTGAGTGTCTCTCCCACGCCCGCACCTTTAACATCCTCCAGCCCCCACACCTCTCCTCCAAGCCCCGCACGACCAGCATCACCTGTGTCCCAAGATGCCACAATGACAGTGAAGGCAGTGGTTTACAGTGTGGCCCTTGGGGCCCAACTATTTGGGTTTGGATCCCGGCCCTGCAGTTTCCAAGCTGTGTGACCATGGGCGATTGATTAGCCCCTCTGCGGCTCAGTTCTTTCAGCTGTTAAAGGAGGGGTTGAATAATACACATACCCTCTCACTGTCATTATGAGGGGTAAATGAGTCAGTGGATAGGAAGCACTGGGGAACAGTGCTTGGCATGTTAAGCTCAGTACATATTAACTATCATGGTGTCTCACGGGCTTCGCAAACTTCACCTCTCCCTTACTATTGGTACGCTTTAGAGGGAAAACAAGAAAAAATTCCTCTCCAGCCTTCCTCATCTCTATGAATGACACAACTACCCTCAGAAACAGGGTTGTCCTTGATCTCTCCCTTTTCCTTGGTACCACTTCCTCTCTACCCATCTAGTTCTTTTTTTTTTCCCCCCCATCGAATTCCTCATCCAGGGGAGTCTCTGGCAGCCCAGTAGTTAAGACTCTGTGCTCCTAAAGCAGGGGGCACAGGTTCCATCTTTGGCTGGAGAGCTAAGGTCCCGCATGCTGCAGGGCACAGTTTAGAATGCAAGTGAAATAAAAGAAAATGGAAAATATGTCTCTCCCTGCTTAAACCCTTGTTGTTTAGTGGCTGAGTTGTGTCCATCTCTTTTGTGCCCCCCATGGACTGTAGCCTGCCAGGCTTCTCTGTCCATCGCAATAATACCAGGGACGCCTACTTAAACCCTTACTGGCTCTCATTTCTCTTTAATAATGGACCCGTACATGGACCCTCCCTAGCCTACCTCCTATATGCCTTTCTCCTCTTGTTTTCTCTGCCTGAGCTTCCTCTGCCTTCTTCTCTGTTCTTCTAACAAGATACAGTCTTGTGCACCTCAGGGCCTTTGCACATACTATTCCCACTGCCTAAAACACTTTTCCCTGATGTTTGTATGAGTGCCTCCTTCTTAGCCTCCAAACTTGATCTTACCTGAGAACTTTCCTTACCACCCTACTTAATATCCTCTACCCCTTTTACTCCTGAACACAGCACAACTGAACTTAACACAATTTGTACTTACATATTTATTTGCTTGTTTCTTTGTTGATGGCCTGTCTTCCCCACTTGAGAGCAGATAGGTTGGCAGCGGGGGTTGCCTTTTTGTGTTCCTTGAGGAAGAGGGCCACGTAATTGCCACATCCCTGGCTCTAAAATTCATATTTGGTAACTGCAGGTGCTTGGTAAATATTTGTGGAATGAATTATTAGATTGTTGATTCATAAAGGAAGTCTGTGTATATGGCGTTGTGGCAATTATGAAAGTCAGTCCATAAACTGAGCCATGCAATAACGTTATTTCCTTGATGCTCCATTCTGCTGAGGCAGTTAGAAAGAGGCTGAACTTCAATCTTTCTGAGGCTGGGCTACAATTCCAGGATATTCAGCAAGGTCAAATTTGCTGGGGGTATGGTGGACGGCGGGGCAGGGGGCTTCCCGGGTGGTGCTAGTGGTAAAGAACCTGCCTGCCAATGCAGCAGACCTAGAGATGCAGTTTCAGTCCCTCGGTTGGGAAGATCCCCTGGCCGAGGGCATGGCTACTCACTCCAGTATTCTTGCCTGAAGAATCCCATGGATGGAGGAGCCTGACGGGCTATAGTTCATAGGATCACAAAGAGTTGGCCATGATTGAAGCTATTTAGCAAGCACACACATGTGGAGAACCGGGTAGATGAGGGAGGAGGCTGGGAGGGGGGCCAGGCTGGACAGTATCCAGCCCTCAGGCAACAGTGATCCCTGCTAAAACATCACCACCTTGTCCCTTTTGGTCCTGTGGTTTGCACTGTGTCTGCTTTGGGGTCAGAGCTGAGAATGATTTTGCAAGCTGCCTATGGTCTTACCTGCCTAGTAAACCCCTGAGCCACTTCTTTCTGGGGACCCTGCCAAGAGGTAAGTGGCAGACCCCCCTTAGCATTCTTAGCCAAGATACTTGACCCTACTGAGGCATCTTCTTCCCCTCTGGACTTCAGGTTTTGAAACACAGAGACCAGCTTTTCTATTATTTTGAGACCCTGATGCTGGGAAAGATTGAAAGCAGGAGGAGAAGGGGGCAACAGAGGATGAGATGGTTGGATGGTATCACTGACTCAATGCACATAAGTCTGAACAAATTCCGGGAGATGGTGAAGCCTTGTATGCTGCGGTTCATGGGGTCACAAAGAATCAGACACCACTGGGCAACTGAACAATGTTTGCCACATGTATCCCCAGGAGCATTGAACACAGAACCCAGAGCACAAAAAAACAGGGAGGGAAAAAACTGGATTAACATAGAAATAAGTGTTTGGAAAGATCAAGCTTGCTACTGTGTAGGGAAATGACTATGGAGACTGAAATGGACAAGTCCAGTGAGAAGGTGACAATGATGGAGGGGAGTGATGGGGCCCTGGAGATGGACAGAAGCCAATGGATCTCAGAGATATCTGGGAGATAAAAGTCAGCAGAAGTAGGTGAGGGACTGCTTCGGGGTGGAGGAGGTAAGGAAGGAGGCATCAGGAATGAGTCCTTTCATGTCAATATTTGGCAAAACC
>SJYQ01059441.1:0-15668 GCA_006410935.1 Redunca redunca
TAACTAGTCAGGTGATTCTGTTCTCTCACCGATAGTAAGAGGGGAAACAAGGCTGTTCTGACAGTGAGGGAAGTAATTTGTAATGATTTTCATGATTTGGTGGCCGGTAAGAAGTCCTTCAGTTCTTCTCCTAATGTGAGCTCTGAAGCTAAAACATTGTTGTGATTCCTTTGTGTGTAGGTACTCATACCACCTTCTGGAACCCCAGGGCATGTATTCCTTTGAGGGAAACACACCAAACCCATGGTTAGTATCTTTTCACAAATATTTTCCAATAGGATGGGCAGGTGAGAGCAAGTTTCTGATTTGTTGGGGGCTGGGGTGGGGGGAGAATGAAAATAATCATAAAATATCAACTTGGTAGTGATTATCAGTATTGACTGGTAAATTAATCGTGTTAACCAAAAAGCCCAACAAATCCTAACTAGTATAAACAGAATGTTGAATTCATTAATGATTGTATGACTATTTTGAGCATATACATAATCTCTGGTTTTATACCCACAGCATTTCAGAATTCTGTAAACTGTGAGGTATTCAATGTACATAATGTGCCAGAAATGTGTACTATAACAGCACAGAAAAAATTTGGTAAAGACAGGCGAGAAGTTGGTCCAAGGTTCGTCATTGCCTGGGTTCAACCAGGCAACAGGTGAATCGTTTAACTGACAGACTTGTGTTCCCTAGGGCTTCCCAGCTGGCGCCAGTGGTAAAGAACCCACCTGCCAATGCAGGAGATGTAAGAGATGTGGGTTTGATCCCTGGGTCAGGAAGATCCCCTCTAGGAGGGCATGGGAACCCACTCCAGTATTATTCCTGTCTGGAGAATCCAATGGACAGAAGAGCTTGGTGGGCTACAGTCCATAGGGTGGCAAAGAGTTAGACATGACTGAAGTGACTTAGTAGACACACATGTTAAGATTCAAACCAAATATCACCTTTTCAGTGATGCCTTCCTAATCAGAGATAGCTGTACCATCATTCCTCACTACAACCATTCTATTGCATTTCTCACATTTTATTGCAAGTATTAGCTGCGTCCTCTACCAAACTCTGAATTCTTTGAGAGCAAGAATTGCATCACATTCGACTTTGGATCACCAGCCCCTGGCATGTTACCCAGTCCAGAAAGGCATTCAAGGTTTATTGAATAAATACCCAGGCTTCCCTTCTTTCTGAGAAAACCAGAGAATAGAAATACTTAACTTCTAAAAGGATCCTTCTCATTGTAAAAATAAAAGCCCTTTCACTTTTGTAGACTTTACAGATTATGAGTTATACACTGATTACTTCATTTACTCCTCAAAATAATCCCATGCGGTAGATAGGAAGGGTACTGTGCCCCTTGTGACTGCTGAGGAAAAGAACTAAGAAAGGCAAAAGGATTTACTCAAGGTCATCCAGCTAGTGAGGAGCTGAGCCAGGACTGGCGCCCAGGTCTCCTGAATTCTAGTCCAGGATAAATCTGCTGAGGTCTTATTGGGTCAGGGAAATCCAGGCCAGCTGGGGAAAGAAATGGGGGATATTAATTTCTAGGGCTTTTTAAATTGTTGTTGTTAAGGATTATATACTTTTTAAAAAGAAAGCTTGTTTAAAAAAAAAAGCCTAATAGGTACAACATGCATAACATCTAAAAGCGCATGAGAAGGTTACAGGAATTAATTTTTTTTAAGTTCAAGTGTATCCTATTTAATCATTATTAAGTTGATGAATGAGAACAACAAAGCTGTTGTAAATCACAGAAAAATGTAAAGTCAAGAGTAGACATGACCTCTGCAGGCCACTGCGCCTCATTATCAAACAAATTTTGTGTTTTGTTTTGAATCACAATCGTTGTTTAATTTGATAGTTTACATTAGGGAAAGTAGCTAAGTACTTTCTAATGACTATCAAGTAGGTGCCAGATCATCACAAACATTACTTCTCTCCATTTGTCATACAATAGACTCACGTTATAAATATCTTAGAAACTTCTGTTATATTAAGTTACCCTGCCCTCTCTGGTATGAACACATACAGAGCAGTCTCTCTTTTTAATGGTGCAGAGTATTGCATGTGCTTATATAAACTGAATGTTTATCACCCTCCAAAAGTTCACATGTTGAGACCTAATCCCCAATGTGATGATATTTGGACGTGGGGCCTGTGTGAGATGATCAGGTAGTGAGAGTGGAAACTTGAATGGGACAAGTGTCTTTATGAAAGAGACCCCCAGAGAGGTCTCTTGTCCTTTCCACTATGTGAAGACCCAGAGAGAAGACAGCTGTCTAGGAACCAGGAAGTAGGCTCTCACCAGACTCCAGATCTGCCAGTGCCTTGATTTTGGACTGCTCAGTCTTCAAACTTGTTAAAAATAAATTTGTTTCTCATAAGCCGTCCAGTCTATGGTGTTCTCTTAGGCAGCTCGAATAGACTAAGACACCATGAGAAGGATGTATCATTATTTGTCATACTAGTCCTATTCTGAGAGACATTTGCATGATTTCCAATGAAGATTTCTGAATATAGAATGTGTACTTATGTCCATATATGAAGAATAAACTCCTAAGAGAGGAGATGCTCAAAGAGTGGATGCATTGTACATTTTTATAGATATTTCCAAGTTGGCCTTCAACAAAATCTGCCCCAATTTTCCTTCCCACCTACTGCTAATCTGCCCCACCTTCACCAATGATTAGTACACTTTTGAAAGGTCTGAACTAATATGCTGCAAAAATCAGCAAGCATTGCTTTAATTTGTATTTATTTAAATTATGGATGGGATAGACCATTTCTTCATATATCTGTTGAGGGTTACATTCCTTTTTTCTGCATTGTCTATTCATACCCTTTGTCTGTTTTACTTTCTTGGTTTTATCTTTTCTCTCTTTTATATCTACATATCTCTTTGAATATTAAGGGTGTTTCCATCCATCCTGTCAACCAAGACTCCTATATCCAACAAAACTGACCTTCAAAAGGGAAGGAGAAATCAAGACATTTCTAGATAAACAAAAGCTAAGGAAGTTCAGTGACAACCTGAGGGACCATCTTGCAAGAAATATCTATGTCAAATTCTGGCACAAGATGGATGCCACAGCTTGGGCAGTGGCTGAACTCCATAACCACTGGGTCAGTGGCTAGCCTGGGCATGCCAGCTGTCTCCTGCCGCTGACTTCAGGGAGTCCTGCTGTCGGCAGATGGAGGAACACACCTATGGTGGCTTTTATGACTTCATGCACTGCAACCCATCTCCTGGAACCTTTTGCAACAGCTTTAAGGGTAGGGACCCAGGCACAGGTGCCTCAGGACTAGTCTTCCAAGACTTGTCTTACCTTAAGGTCCTTAAACCCAGAGGTGAATCTAATCCTATGCCCCAATAACGGTGTCTTAAACATTTTGTGTCCTAAGACTCCATCTCAAGACCAGCAACTAAGTTCAGATTTTAAAGAAACCCTTTTTAGGTTTTCTCTCTCTCTTTATTCATATTTCCATTTTGCTCATACATTGTTTGCCTGACTTTCTTCAAATATTCCTTCAGTTCCTTAAGTAGCTTTAAGTTGGTTGTCTTAAAGTCTTTGTCTAGTAGATCTGCCTTCAAGTCTTTTTCAGGTATGGTGTCTGTTGATTTTCCCTTTGAACAGGCTATATTTTTCTGTTTCTTTGTATGCCTTGTGCTTTGGTTGTTGTTGCTGAAAATTGGACATTTGAATCTAATAATGTGATAAGTCTGGAAATCAGATTCTCTCTCTTCCCTAGAGTTTGCTGTTTATTATCATTATTGTTTATTTGTTTATTTATTTTTTTTAACTATTGAAGGCTGCCTGTGTGCCAGGGATCTGCCTGAGGTATAAGCTTAAGGTCCTTTCAGTTCTCTTTTGAGCCTTCACCTTCATCTGAGCATGTGTGGTCACTGTCTAACTTTCCCCATTTACAAAGTTGCTTTTTAATATAATAGTTTTTAATATCTCTGGCTTACAAAAGGGGAAAAGAGAAAAATGGAAGGGAGGTAAAAGAATACATCAACCCTTTAAATTTTTTGGAAGTCATTTCAATAGGAGGAAGAGGGACTGGCAACTTATGGGGGAGATGCAGCAACAATGGTTGGCAGCCTCTTTGTCTGCACTTCTATGATCAGAAGCAGCAGTCAACTATGGGACACAGAACTGTGATACTTGGAGGACAGGGTCTTTTTTCTCACTCTGGTTCTCACAAACTGTGTGTAGGCCTCTCCTGGAATACGTGCTCTGCTGCCTGCCTTAGGGCTGAGGGTGGGGGACAGGTCACTGTACCGGCCTTAAGAGCTGAACTTGACTGAAATTAACAATTTATGCATGCCGTGCAAAGTTACTTCAGTTGTGTTCGACTCTTTGTGACGCTATGGACCATAGCCCACCAGGCTCCTCTGTCCGTGGGACTCTCCAGGCAGGAGTACTGGAGTGGGTTGCCATACACTACTACAGGGGATCTTCCAAGCCTAGGGATAACAGCAATTTAATGTTCAACCTTTTCCTGGAAGTTGTATGCCTTCAGTAGACTCCAGAGTTCCAAAACAGTTACCTTAGGCAGATTCTGCCTGTGCAATTATTGTCCAGGTGGGGAAACATATTCCTGATGCTCCCTACTTTGCCATCTCCTCAGAATCCTTTCTATTTAGTTTTATTTTGACTAAATTTACATGAACATATTTGGAAGATTACACTAGTTATACAAAATTTATTATGAAAATTAACACCTATACCCCATGCCTTCCACAAATTGCTGCTCCCCAGAGGCAACTAGTCTCAAACAAATTTAGTGGATTAATTTGGTATTTACTCCCACATTTCTAATACTGCTGTTTATTGATTTTCCAGTTCTAGGTATTATCTACTGATTTCCCACAATGGGAGATGAGGATTTAGCTTTTTTTTTTTTAACCCCTGGCCTGTCCGATCATCACACTTTTCTTTCTTTTCCCCTCCCAATACAGTTACATCATAATTTGTTTAGATCATAATTTGCTTACTATTCTGTGTTTACATTCTCTGTGATTTTTAAATGCCAGTTCCAGTTGAGATATATAGTAAACTTTGATTGCTTTACCTTTCCTTACATAGTATTTTCTTTCCTCTGGAATTAATACCTCTTTTATTTTCCTATTATTTTACTTTTTTATCAACTCAACTTCAAACTCTCTCCCAGATGTGTAAATCTCTTATTACTGTCTTCAAACACATTTTGGGGTCTATAGACTTAATATTTTCATGGAATAATATTCTAAGTTTTCTGATCTGTTCAAGTCAGAAGTTCTCTTTGCCCTCTGGACTTGGCACATAGCTGTTGTTCTTGGAATTCCTTTCTCCATCATTTTGGGGATTTCCTTCTTCTCTTCCTTGTATTGAATCCCTTGTTTCCTGGATCTTCTGTTTTCCCAAAGTTTCTGAGAAAGGGTGTGTGGGAGACAATTTTTTTAAGCTTGGATATCTAAAAATGTCTCTGTTCTACACAAAAACTTGACTGATGGTTTGTCTTGGATATAAAATATCCATGACAAAATATCTATGTTTAAAATATTTTAATAGAATTTTAAAACATGATATCATTATAATTTGTCTAACAAACTTGAGTGTGGATTTTGAAGTCATTCTCCTTCTAAATGTTTGTATGTGACATATTTTTTTCTTCCTTTCTAGAGTCTTGTGAGATTTTCTCTTTGATGTTGTGGTTGGAAATTTCATGACAAGCATTGAAGAGGGTCTCTTTTAAGCCAATGTGTCACAAACTTGAAGAGCCCTTTAATCTAGAATCTCATGAATTTCTCATCTTTGGAATTTTCTTCTATTACTTATTTGATTATTTTTTGCCCTTTCTCATTGATCATCATCTCTTAGTATTCATGCTCTTGTGTAGTCCCTCCAAAATTGAAAAGGGTGAGATATGTGACCTGCTGGATGTTAGAGAAGTGATGATAGATGATATCCAGAGCTAATCATGAAAGATGTTTTCCTTGACATCTTGGATTACTTGCTTAGTGAAAATCATCTCAAGAAGAGACTCAAGCTAACCTATGGAGAGGCTCACATGGTGAGGAACTGAAATCTTCAACCAACAAAGATCACAAGTTCGCTCATCCATTCTATCAGGGAGCCACCTTGGAAGCAGATTCTCCAGCTTTAGTCAAACCTTATGAAAACCACAACCCTGGGCAACATTCAGCTGAACCTCATGAGAAACCCAGAGTCAGAACCATTCAGTTCCTGAACTCATGACCATATAAACTAGAGAGTTATCATTCATGATATAAAGTCTGAAAATTCTCTATATTGGATATCTATTGCTTCACATGGTTTTAGAAAAGGCAGAGGAACCAGAGACCAAATTGCCAACATCCACTGGATCATCGAAAAAGCAAAAGAGTACCAGAAAACATCTATTTCTGCTTTATTGACTATGCCAAAGCCTTTGACTGTGTGGATCACAATAAACTGCAAAAAATTCTGAAAGAGATGGGAATACCACACCACCTGACCTGCCTCTTGAGAAACCTGTATGCAGGTCAGGAAGCAACAGTTAGAACTGGACATGGAACAACAGACTGGTTCCAAATAGGAAAAGGAGTACGTCAAGGCTGTTTATTGTCACCCTGCTTATTTAACTTATATGCAGAGTACATCATGAGAAATGCTGGGCTGGAGGAAGCACAAGCTGGAATCAAGATTGCAGGGAGAAATATCAATAACCTCAGATATGCAGATGACACCACCCTTATGGCAGAAAGTGAAAAAGAACTAAAGAGCCTCTTGATGAAAGTAAAAAAGGAGAGTGAAAAATTTGGCTTAAAGCTCAACATTCAGAAAACTAAGATCATGGCATCTGGTTCCGTCACTTCATGGGAAATAGGTTGAGAAACAGTGGAAACAGTGGCTGATTTTATTTTGGGGGGCTCCAAAATCACTGCAGATGGTGATTGAAGCCATGAAATTAAAAGACACTCCTTGGAAGGAAAGTTATGACCAAACTAGACAGCATATTAAAAAGTAGAGACATTACTTGGTCAACAAAGGTCCATCTAGTCAAGGCTATGGTTTTTCCTGTTGTCATGTATGGATGTGAGAGCTGGACTACAAAGAAAGCTGAGCACCAAAAAATTGATGCTTTTGGACTGTGGTGTTGGAGAAGACTCTTGATAGTCCCCTGGACTGCAAGAAGATCCAACCACTCCATCCTAAAGGAGACCAATCCTGGGTGTTCATTGGAAGGACTGATGTTGAAGCTGAAACTCCAACACTTGGGCCACTCGATGCAAAGAGCTGACTCATTTGAAAAGACCTTGATGCTGGGAAAGATTGAGGGCAGGAGGAGAAGGGGACGACAGAGGATAAGTTGGTTGGGTGGCATCATCGACTCGATGGACATGGGTTTGGGTGGACTCCAGGAGTTGGTGATGGACAGGGAGGCCTGGCGTGCTGTGGTTCATGGGTCGCAAAGAGTTGGGCACGACTGAGCTACTGCACTGAACTGAACGGAACTGAACTGATTGTTTCACTTGTTCAGCATTTCCACGTCTGGTGAAAGAAAGATTCTCTGGGGAATCATCTGTAGGGGTTAGAGGCCTTTGCCCCTCCTCTGACCCCAGCTCAAAAGATGAGTCAGATCTGATCAATGAGACTCATGGCCAGGACTTTGCTAGAACTATTGCATAGTGAATGATGACTCAATCCACAGAAGGTTAAAGCTTGGAGTTGCTGGTATTCACCCCAAACTGTGGAGAAAGCCTGCTGGAAAATGAAGTCAATAGAACAAAGAAGAGTCAGTAGAGAGGCAGTGTCTTACTGAACTGCTGGAAGCGTGGAGTCTAGCATTGTATTTGTCGTCATTTCTGTTCAGTTGCTAAGTTGTGTCTAACTCTTTTGCATACTAATGTTACATCAGCTCTTGAACCTCCCAGGTACCTGAACCAATGTGTTTATTTTTGTTTAAAAGAAACAGACAGAAGGAGATCTGTGTCTTTCAGTGCTGTAACTGCCTCTTTCCTGCCTCATTTAAGTGTTTTTTTTTAAAAATCATAACTGATGTTTATTTTTAACACGTATTTTTCTGCATCTATCAAAATTATGTTTGGCTTGTAATTATTAATATTATGAATTATATTAATTCTGTAATGTTCTCAACCATGGACAACTTTACAGGGCACATTTGGCAATGCCTGGAGCCACTTTTGCTTGTCAGAAATGTGGGTGCTGCTGCTGCTGCTGTATATAGTAGTGACTATAGGCCAATGATGCTGCTAAACATTCTATGGTGAACAGGTTGGTACTCCACAACAAAGATTTATCCAGCTCCAAATGGCAACAGTGCCCAGGTTGAGAAACTCTGTTAAACTGATCTCACATTACTAGCATAACCCAAATTGCTTGATATTTTATATATATATTTGATGTATGCTTTATTAAATGTGCTATGTGCTAAGCCGCTTCAGTCATGTCTGACTCTGTGACCCCATCATGCTCTTCTGTTCATGGGATTCTTCAGGCAAGAATACTGGAGTGGGTTGCCATTTCCTATGCCAGGGAAATCTTCCCAATCCAGGGATCGAACCCATGTCTCTTACATCTCCTGTATTGGCAGGCTGCTTCTTTACCACTAGCGCCACCTTGGAAGCCTTTATAACGTCTACAGAATATGTAATGATGGGCCCTTTTTAATTTATAATATTTGTTATGTCTGCTTTTTTCTTTTCTCTTTCTTGGCCTAGCTAGGGGTTTACTAACTTCATTAATCTTTCCAAAGAACCACTTAAGTTCTTAATTCTTCTCTTTTGCATGCTTGTTTTCTGTTTCATTAATTCCTGCTCTGATTCCCTGGTGGCTCGTTGGTAAAGAACCTGCCTGCCCATGTAAGAGATGTGAGTTTGATCCCTGGGTTGGTAAGATCCCTGGGAGAAGGAAATGGCAGTATTCTTGCCTGGGAAATCCCATGGACAGAGGAGCCTGGCGTGCTACAGTCCATGGAGTCAGAAAAGAGTCAGTCACGACCTAGCCACTACACAACAACTGATGTTATTCTTTCTCTCTTTTACGTTTATTGTGTTATTTTACCATGCTCCCCCCCTAACTTCTTGAGATAGCTTATTTCTGTTGTCTGTTGTTTCTGTAAGTTTTTACTCACTTGTTTCCTTGTACACCTTGTTATTTTTTATCAAACACTGGTAGACTACATGTAAAAATTATTTTGAGGAAATAGTTTTACTCCTAGACTAATGCTCCCCTCCGCTACAAGGGATCTTTGCTTGTTGCTCCTGTCAAGGACCACCTTAATCCAAGTTAAAGACCCGAGATACCCTATCCTCTAGACGATGGGAAGGAGGCTGCAACTTGGTGCCAGAGGTGATTTATTTCTGGTTTATTCCACTCTGAAGAAATAGTGAGCACTGCTTTAACCAGAGCATCTGATAACTTCTGATAAGCTCTTGGCTCTGACTTTTGTCCCCTTCTGACTCCGTGAAGCAACTAGGCATTTGGGTTGTCTCTATAGCTATTTACTCAGGTATATTATCTCAAGGCAAACACAGCTTAAAGTAGCTTGTCTTAACTCTCTGGGTTGTCCTTGTCTCCCAACAATTCTTTAGTATTTGTCAAATTCTTTGATGTTTCTAAGATAGTTTTTTAAAAAATATTATCTTGCTTCTTCAGCTGTTCTCAGCAGGAGGGTAGATTGGAGACACCTACTCCATTATCAGAGGGGAATTCTTATTATGTAACTCTTATACCTTTTGACTTGTAAGCTTTATAAATGCCTCATCTGCACAAAAAGCTTTTAAAAATAGAGATTGCCACTTCTGGTTTCCTATTCTGCATGTAAGGGACTTGGAAACTGCAGCTGAATGCTAACAACAAATAAAAAGCTGAACAAACTGAAAAACCAATTATTAGATCCATAAGAGAGATGAGGACACAGGGAAAATCAATGCCAACAGATTAGGGATGGACAGGTGAATACAGGGAATCTCTGCTGACCAGAATAAAGACTTAAGAATAGAAAGCCAACACTGTGAGACCCCACATTGGAGTAGGAAAACTGTAACTAACAAATTGGAGGCTCTGCAGACAGATGTGAGGGTTAAAAAATCCAGGGGGATTCAGTCATGGGATGGTCTCACGGTTTTATAAATTTTACCTCCAAGAGTTCAACCAGGTTTTCATTGTAAATAACAGAGAAAAATGTAAAGATTAGAAACTCTGATTTGCATAATGGAAGTACACTGAAGAAGGGATGTGAAAGTAAAATATTTAAAAGTTTCTATTTTTTTTCCATTCTTAACTAAACTAACAGATAATACTTTGTTAAAAATAAAAGCAATTATATATATACATATGTGTAATACTGAACTGTGGTACTGGAGAAGACTCTTGAGAGTCCCTTAGACTGCAAGGAGATCAAACCAACCAATCTTTAAGGAAATCAACCCTGAATATTCATTGGAAGGACTGATGCTGAAGTTGAAGCTCCATTATTCTGGACACCTGATGCAAAGAGCCAGCTCACTGGAAAATTACTCTGATGCTGGGAAAGATTGAGGGCAGGAGGAGAAGGGGACGACAGAGGATGAGGTGGTTGGATGGCATCACCGATTCAGTGGACATGAGTTTGAGCATCTGGGAGATGGTGGACAGGGAAGCCTGGCGTGCTGCAGTCCATGGGGTTGCAAAGAGTCGGACACAACTGAGCAACTAAACAACTGCAACAAATGTATAATATCCTAAGGTAGGGCATGGGGACACACGCCAGTACTCCTCCCTGCAGAGGCCCATGGACAGGAAGCCTGGTGGGCTATGGTCCAGAGAGTTGCAAAGAGTCAGACAGGACTGAAGTGACTTAGCATGCATGTATAATAATGGCAACCCACTCCAGTGTTCTTGCCTGGAGAATCCCAGGGACGGGGGAGCCTGGTGGGCTGCTGTCTATGGGGTCACACAGAGTTGGACATGACTGAAGTGACTTAGCAGCAGCAGCAGCATAATATATATATTAATATATGAAATGAATAACAGCAATGATACAAGGGATGGGGAGGAGGAAATAGGATTACTTCATTAAGATATGGTTCTCATATTACTTCTGGAGCAGTATAGTGTTATTTAAAAAGTGGACAATTATTTAAATGTATTAATATATTGCAAACTCTAGGGTAACCAGTAAAAAAAAAGCACACATACACAAAAGGACATGGTATAAAAGGAGAGAAATAAAATAATATAAAATGCTCAATTAAAAGCACAAAAGGTAGAAAATGGATAGCAGACAAAAATGGGAACAAAGGCAACAAACAAAAAATAGTAACAAATATGATCGCTATTAAGCCAACTAATCAGTATTCACTTCGAATATTAGTGATATAAATGCATCAATTAAAACAGATTTTCAGAGCGGATCAAAACAATATGAATCAACTCTATGTTGTCCAAAAGAAATCCATTTAAAAATACAATGATACATATAGATTAATAATAAATGAATGGAGAAAAATATATTATGCTAATACTAATCAGAAGCAAGCAGGAGTAGCTGTACTAAGTTCAGACAGAGCACATGTCAAAGCAAGGAAAGTTATCAGGGATAAGGAAGCGCATTACATAATGATAAAGTGGTCAGCTCTCTAAGAAAACATAAATAACAATCCTTATTATGTATGCATCTAAAAAGAGAGCAACAAATGATGTAAGGCAAAAATTAATAGAATGGAAAAGAGAAATGAGGGACTCCTCTATTGTAGCTGAAGATTTTGACATCCCTATATCAGAAATGGACAGAACCAGCAGGCAGAAAATCAGTAAGAATGTAATTAATCTCAACAACACCATCAATTAACTGGATGTTAATTGACATCTATAGAGTACTTTATCCAACAATAGAATGTACAGTCTTCTCAAGCTCACATGGAGCATTCACTAAGGTGGATCATGTTCTGCATCATAAAGCACAACTTAACAAATTGAAAGGCATTTTTCATGGCTCAGCAACAACCTTTCAGAACCTGCCTGCAAAGCAGGAGACCTGGGTTCAATTCCTGGGTCAGGAAGATCCCCTGGAGAAGAAAATGGGAACCCACTGCAGTATTCTTGTCTGGAGAATCCCCAGGGACAGAGGAGCCTAGCAGGCTAGAGTCCATGGGGTCGCAAGAGTTGGACACAACTTAGCGACTAAAAGGCCACCACCAAATTGAAAAGAACGGAAATCATGTCATGTCTATTCTCATACCACAGTGGAATTAAACTAGAAATCAGCAACAGAAAGAAAACTGGAAAATCCCCAAATACATAGAGATTAAACAACACACCTTTAAATAACAGAGGAGTGAAAGAAGAAATCTCAAGGGAAACTTTAAAATATTTTCAGCTCAAAGAAAATAGAAACCCAGATATCAAAATTTGTGATGCAGTGAAAACATTGCTTTGGGGAAAATTTATAGTACCGAATGCCCGTATTAGAAAGACTAGAAAATGCTACAATTTGAAAACTTGAATACATTTCTAAAACAATGTAAACGGTACTAATTGATTCATGAAGAACATTTTAAAAATAAATAAATAAGCCAATGAGACTTAAGGTAAATCAGTAACCAAAGCCTCCTTCTCTCAAAAGATACCAGCCTAAGGTGGCTTTATAAGGAAGCTTTGTTTCAAAGATAAGAAAACATGCAACTTGCTTCAGACAACAGAAAGAAAAGAAAAACTGCCCGATCTTTTTAACCAAGACATTGGTCAGATTTTGCTGTGACAGTGCTGAGCAACGAATCACTCAACCCCAGTGATTTACAGTTATTTCCTATGCAGTTGTCTATGGTCACCATATGCTATAGTTTTATCAGTTAACATAGGAAACATATTTAACTAAATTCAACACTCACTCCTGCGAAAACAAACAAACTAGACCTCATAACAAACAGCTATTAGGAAGTGATAGGAATAGAGACAGCTTTCCAAAACCTATGGCAATCATTATATTTCATATGGAAGCTATAGACTTGTTGTTAAACCAGAAACAAATCCAGACTGTCCCCAAAATGAATTCTATACAAACTGGCCTAGCCCTCTTTTCCATGGTGGATTTGAAGGTGGGAAGATAAGGGATTCTGTGACTGAAGGCTTTTATATTCTCCGTGGAGCACAAGGCAGAGTAAGTGGTGGAATGGGGAGAAGTCGTCAGGGGTTTGGTGAGAGGGGAGTCATTTTCTGGAGTGAGAGAGCAAACCATCCAAAGATTTCCAGGAAGAGTTAAATGTCTACTGTGTTTGCGGTCATGAAATAAAGAGAAACCTGTGAGGCTTCCCTGGTGGCTCAGACAGTAAAGAATCCACGTGCAACGCAGGAGACCCAGGTTGTTGGGAAGATCCTTTGGAGAAGGAAAGATCCGCTAGAGAAAGGAATGACTGCCCGCGCCTGTAGTCTTGCCTGGAGAATTCCATGGACAGAGGGGCCTGATGGGCTGCAGTCCCTGGGGTCACAAAGAGTCAGACATGACTGAGCAACTAACACTTTCGCTTTTTCTTTGAGAGTCTGTGATTTTTCTCAACCAATTTTTAGCTGCCCAGGGGTAAGCCCAGTGACACTGTTGAATTTAACCAAGTTTGGGATTTTGCTAGACAAGAATCTAAGCCAGGTAGAGAGGAATGTGAAGACAACAGAAGAATAATAATGGAGAAATGATGGGGTCAGTGGATTGGGAGTCAGAGACTCCTTGAGGAGATATAAGAGTAGGTGGGCTTAGGGCTAGAAGGTTGTGGTGAGGGTGTGAAGCTTGCAGCTGAGTTTCAGAAGTGCTGTAGTTGCTGGCATTGCATAGGAGTGGGGTGACCATGACGGTGGGGGTAGTGGCTGAGCTGGAGTGGAAGCAAGTTGGAGTTGGAGGCAAGGGGGACAGGGAATGGGGAGGTCAGCATGTTAGATGTGGTGGCCACATGGATGTTAAAACCTCTTAGAATGAGGGCAGGTATGAGAAACAGCCAGGAATAAGAATCTTCAGTGAATGAGGGGAAGAGCTGGGCGGTCTGCAAAAGGACAATGGTGGCAGATAATATGTTAAGATGAATTCACTGTCAGAGAAGCTGAGATTTTGAAGGAAGGAATAAAAAGGCTTGGGAATGTCAGTGGAGGGCAAGGAAAACACCTACCCCTGTTCTAGACTGGAGGAAACCTGCGTCCACCTGAGAGGGCTGCAGGGGCCAGGCAGCATTCTGGGAAGGACTAAAGGTACAGAGGTTGAAAGCATAGTGGAGGTTTCTAAAGGTGGGGTTGAGGTGGTGGAGGTCCAATGGGTAGGCTGCAGAAGGAAGGATTAGCAGAGGATTGGATGAAACTGGGCCCAGTTGTAAATAAAGCAGGAAGGTTTGAGGACTCTGGTGATGGCTGAGGTAAGCAGGGATTAGTCTTAAGGAGGACTAGGAGAAAAGAAAGCATTTTATTTTTTTAAATAGTTTTAGTATGGAGAAGGGGTAGGCTACCCACTTCAGTATTCTTGGGCTTCCCTTGTGGCTCAACTGGTAAAGAATCCACCTGCAATATGGGATACCTGGGTTCAATCCCTGAGTTGGGAAGATCCCCTGGAGAAGGGAAAGGCTACCCACTTCAGTATCCTGGCCTGGAGAATTCCACGGACTGTAAAGTCCATGGGCTAGCAAAGAGTCGGACACAACTGAGCGACTTTCAGTATACCTTTTAATTAATTTATTTAGTTTACCTGGCATCATCATGTGGCATGCAGGATCTTAATTATCGAGCAGGGATTGCACCCATGTCCCATGCAGTGGAAGCATGGAGTCTTAACCACTGGACCATGAGGGAATTCCTAAGAAAAAACATTTTAGACTTCTGTCTCGGCTCCTTGGCTTGGGAGGTTGGAAGCCTGAGGTGATGAGAGCTTTATCCATACAAATGCAGGCAGATGACAGAAGTTGAGCTGGTTTGGGGGACCCGTCCCTCAGTGGGTCCAGAAAGGGACAGGAGGGAGGAAGCGAAAGTCCCTTGAGGTGGGTGTAGGTCATGGGCTCACAGCCCAAGCCACCTCTACAGGCTGCAGGGGCTTCAGAGGGCAGCAGCGTCTGGGCTGGCTGTTTTTGGACATCTTGGGCAGAGACAAGCTCTAGAGCGGATGGTTTCCCCAGCAAGTGGGGTCCTGTCCTCTTATCCCTGTGGACAAACAATAGATTCCAGGAAAGTTGCTTGCTGGGGATGGGCTGAGAGGAGCAGTCTTGGTGGGTTACATAAATAACAGTTCCAAGGATCTCTCTCAGGCCAGAGCTGGGGAGGGTAGATGCTAAGAAATGGTGGATGCTGGTCCTCCCTAGGTCCTGAAGGCAGGCCAAGAGGTTTCTCTTTGCACACTGGCCTCGGGGACGCCACTGTGTCCTGTGAGGGACCATCCTAGGAACGTTTGGCATCTCTGCCCTCCCAGCAATCCTGTGAGGCAGGGGTGAGTGTCTCCACTTGGCCAGTGTAAGAAACATGCCGTGTCCCATAGAAAGGCGCAGAGCTCAGAACACACACCCCCTGCACTGTACTTCCCTGCCTCTCGTTCAGTTATTTGAGCATTTATGGGGTGACTTCCACTGCAGTCACCCAGCTAGAAACCAGGACACCCTGTCCACAGGAGGACAGTTTCACAGCCCTGGTTGTGCACCAGGTCACCTTGAAAACCCTCAGCTCTGACTT
>SJYQ01059488.1:271-22469 GCA_006410935.1 Redunca redunca
TTACCATCTGCAGTGATTTTGGAGCCCCCCAAAATAAAGTCTGCCACTGTTTCCACTGTTTCCCCATCTATTTGCCATGAAGTGATGGGACCAGATGCCATGATCTTCGTTTTCTGAATGTTGAGCTTTAAGCCAACTTTTTCACTCTCCACTTTCACTTTCATCGCAATTACAGATTTCTTCTATTCCACCTCAATTTCAATGCTCTCAAGATATATCTTTTTCTTTGTCAAGCAAATTTCTCCTAAGATAATATTTACCTCTAAATCCCTGAAGGAAGGAAAGTGTATGCCTCACATTTTGGTCTTTTCGTTGACAATATTGAATATACTCCTTTTTAATATACAGTAATTTCAAGTTATGTCTTAAGCATTACTTGAAAATCTTTGTAATTATTTATGGATCAATCCTAAATTTAGTTAGTTATTCCAGATTGAAGTTTAGCTAATGATTGCTTTTTTCTTTTCTCTCCTGAATTCATCCTTAACTGGAGGTTGTTTGTACTAATGATATTGATCCAACTCTCGCTTCCCTTTTTATATTTTCGTATCTTCCTTCAACATAAATGCTATATGGAAAAAAATTTTGAAAATCTTGGCTTAAGAAAAACCTTCTACATTAATATACAAAGTGAAATTTAATCTCATAAATATCTGAAAACAACTAAAGGAGTACAGACAGGCACTTCTGTGGCTATTTTCTATTTTTTCTTATTAAAAATCTGGTGATAACAATTAGAGCCTACCTTTCAAAACAATACCCTTTGAAAGTGACAGACTCTTTCAACAGTAATATCAAGATAAGAACTTAGTCACAGAAAGTAGTATCATCATTTCATTTTGGGCCTGTTTTAGTTTCTTTCTAAGTCTAGATATATTTAAATGTATTCCACATTGTCTTGATCAATGACATTTGTACTGGAATTACTAGTGTCGTCCCACTTGTGTTTTCAAATATTAGTTTTTAAAATAAGTAAATATGATAAAAATAAATTTTAAACAGCACATATTTTATGGTATTTACAATGTTAAGAACCTAGCTTGGAGCAATCATGGAAGTCACAGTACATAATAATAATTGCAGTAATTAAGTGAGGAAGTCATTAAACTAAGGTGGCACTCAGTTCAGTTCAGTTCAGTCACTCAGCCGTGTCCGACTCTTTGTGACCCCATGAATCGCAGCACGCCAGGCCTCCCTGTCCATCACCAACTCCGAGTTCACTCAGACTCACGTCCATTGAGTCATTGATGCCATCCAGCCATCTCATTTTCTGTCATCCCTTTCTCCTCCTGCCCCAAAACACCCCCAGCATCAAAGTCTTTTCCAATGAGTCAGCTCTCTGCATGAGGTGGCCAAAGGTGGCACTAAATAAGCCTAAATAAGCAAATTGAAACCTAAAGCAATAAAGACTCCTGCAATATCTCAAAGGGAATATAAGCAATATTTGAATAACAACTATAAATGAACTATATAACGTTTAAAAAGTGTAGTGACCTTTAAACATCATAATATAGTGATTCACTATACTGTACAACTGGAAGTCGTATAATATTGTATAGCAAAAATACCTTAAAGAAAGAAAAAAAAAATCAAATCTAAGAATAGGCAGTTGAAAAGAACCAATTAGACTTCCCCTTAAAGGCAACATCTTTATATCCAATTATTGAATACCCTTGGTTTTTCTGCCTTCTTCTTTATAAAATGTTTCCCCTTAGCTCCAGTCATCCCAGTGACCCTGATCACTTTCAATTGGTGCTTTCCCATCAGAATCAACATTTCCTAAAATAAACTCTTGAAAATAGAATATGCCATTTACTAATAATCGTTTCATATATTAAAAATCAGCACCTTTCTGATGGCTCAGATAGTAAAGAATATGACTGAAATGTGGAAGACCCAAGTTTGATCCTTGGGTCAAGAAGATCCCCTAGGGAAGGGAATGGCTACCCACTCTAGTATTCTTGATTGGAGAATTCCATGGACAGAGGAACCTGGCAGATTACAATCCATGTGGTCACAAAGAGTTGCAGATTACCAACTGCAATACTCTAAATAGAGGGGGAGGGGACATTTCCAATGGCTTTATTTTGATTACTTTATATTGGGCATAACTGCCAATGAATTCTTTCTCTCTTCAAGGGTTTTTAAAACTGCTTCAAGAAAACTTCTAAATCTGAGAAAAAGTGTTTCCATTATGTATGTATTAAATTTGTATAAGTCTTCCAATACAGGTTAAGCTAGATATCTAGACATGTGCAAACAATACATGCACACACAGATACTTATATATATTATTTATATATACTGATATAAAACCTAGATCTATAGATTGCTCAGTTGTGTCCTACTCTTTGCTAAGTCAATTCAGTCGTGTCCTACTCTTTGCGACCCCATAAATCACAGCATGCCAGGTCTCCCTGTCCATCACCAACTCCTGGAGTCCACCCAAACCCATGTCCATTGAGTTGATGATGCCATCCAACCATCTCATCCTCTGTCGTCCCGTTCTCCCCCTTCCCTCAATCGTTCCAAGCATCATGGTCTTTTCAAATGAGTCAACTCTTCACATCATGTGTCCCAAGTATTGGAGTTTCAGTTTCAACATCTCTTCCAGTCCAAGGAACTCTCAAGAGTCTTCTCCAACACCACAGTTCGAAAGCGTCAATTCTTCAGCACTCAGCTTTCTTTACAGTCCAACTCTCGCATCCATACATGACCACTGGAAAAACCATAGCCTTGACTAGATAGACCTTTGTTGGCAAAGTAATATCTCTGCTTTTTAATATGCTGTCTAGGCTGGTCATAACTTTCCTTCCAAGGAGTAAGCATCTTTTAATTTCATGGCTGCAATCACCATCTACAGTGATTTTGGAGCCCAGAAAAATAGTCAGCCACTGTTTCCCCATCTATTTGCCATGAAGAGATGGGACCAGATGCCATGATCATTTTCCGAATGTTGAGCTTTAAGTCAACTTTTTCACTCTCCTCTTTCACTTTCATCAAAAGGCTCTTTAGTTCTTCTTCATTTTCTGTCATAAGAGTGGTGTCATCTGCATATCTGAGGTTATTGATATTTCTCCTGGCAATCTTGATTCCAGCTTGTGCTTCTTCCAGCGCAGCATTTCTCATGATGTACTCTGCATATAAGTTAAATAAACACAGTGACAATACACAGCCTTGACGTACTCCTTTTCCTATTTGGAACCAGTCTGTTGTCCCATGTCCAGTTCTAACTGTTGCTTCCTGACCTCCATACAGGTTTGTCATGAGGCAGGTCAAGTGGTCTGGTATTCCCATCTCTTTCAGAATTTTCCACAGTTTATTGTGATCCACACAGTCAAAGGCTTTGGCATAGTCAATAAAGCAGAAATAGATATTTGTNGAATTATTAGCAGTACTATCCACAAGAAAACCAAAATTGTTTCTCATTACATGGTATAGTGTACTGCTAACATTCATAATGACTTTAATTATGTTTAGATTAGTAAATTTATGATAATTTTCCTAATGGTGAATTATAATTGTGTACCAGTTGGTGATAAAAATAAGAAAGATGATTTGTTGTATGAAAATATATCAATCTGAATGTCTACATAGCCATGTTAATTTTTAATAAAACCTTGCAGAAAATTTAATAGTAACTTCTTAAATTCAAAACATCATTTTGAAAGAGAAACAATTGGGAAAAACATCTAAGGAGGGAAAAGGATATTTGTTTGTGTTCAATGTGTCTAAACACTAGAAATCTACAAAATAAGATGCATTGTATTTGCCCATCTGGATAAATTTAATAATACAACTATTTAATCTTATTTTATTTGAAGAGACAGAGAGGGTAATTGGCTAAAATATGCATGTACTCAGTCGTTGTCCGACTTTATGTCACTCCATGGTTTGTAGCCTGCCAGACTCCTATGTCCATATGATTTCCCAGGAAAGAATACTGGGAGTGGGTTGCCATTTCCTACTCTAGGGTATCTTCCTGATCCATGGATCGAATTGTCAGGCAGATGCTTTACCTCCGTGCCAGTTGGGAAGCCCCTATTGGCTAAAAGCCAATCAATAAATTATAGTATGAATTAAAAATGGGGAAAAGACAAATGAGGCAAGAAAACTAATAGCAAAGCAATGTATCTTGAATAACTTTATTATATGTGCAAATCCCCAAATAGTGTGTGTGTGTGTGTGTGTGTGTGTGTGTGTGTGTATATATGCTAAATACAAGCATAATAATGCCAGAAGAAAGAAAATACAATGTGTATGCTCTCAATTATGTTCTAGGAAGGTATTTTATTACTAGATACACAAAACACAAATTTTAGATAAACATTAATAAAATGTAGTCAAATAAATATTGAAAATGTGTGTGGGTAAAACACAAAGTTTGTTCTTAAAGGCAATAATCATTCTGGGGAACATTTTTGCAACAAGTTACCAACAAGAGTTTAAATCCGTAGAATACTTAAAATCATATAGTAACATATATATGTATGGTAATATACATAAAATGCCCCAAGAGAATTATATATCTACTGCACATATAGATAAAATATATCCACATAGATAAATTAGATAAAATCAAAGCTATACAATTAATATGACAAACAAAATGTGAATTAAACATGATAGATTTTCAAATATATATTTATATATATTATACAGATTTTAATTTTTAACATTTAAATATCTATACTATATCAAGAGGGAAAGCAAGCTTTAGAACAAGGTGCATATATACTAACATCTACCAAGTTTATTGATGTGAGATAATATTGAAGTGAGTTCAACACCAAGTTTTGCAATTTGTTGACATGGAGTGCCTCTATTATTTAGGTCTCTTTTAATGTCTTTCAACAATTTTAACGTATTTTTCAGTCTACAGGACTTGCACTGCTTTGGTTAAGTTTATTGCAAGTTATCTTTGATATATTGCAATGGCATTGATTTTTTAATTTTTATTTCAAATATTTTGTTACATAAGTAGAAATATTGTTTATATGTCAGTCCTACATCATGACACATTCCTAATACAACAAAATTACTTCTAGTAGTCTTTTATGACAAGTTTGCAATTTTGGATATCCAGGGTAATAAAGACAGGGAAGCCTGGCATGCTGAAGTCCATGGGGTCTCATAGAGTCAGACATGACTTAGTGACTGAACAAGGATTATGTTGTTTGTGAATAAAAATGTCATTATTTATTCCTTTATTATTTGAATAATTTTAATTAGTTTCTTTATTTTTCTGCCTCTTTTATTTTGGGGGCCTTATTTCACTGGGCAGAATTTTCGATGCTTGAAATAACAAGTGAAATACTTGCCTTATTCTCTATCTGCGGGAGGAAAGAATCAATTTTTCACTACCAAAGGTGTTGTTAACTGTCCTTTTTTTTTTTTAATACAGGAACAGTAAATTTCCTTGTATTCCTACTCTGCTGCAAATGTTTATTATGAATGAATTTTGGAAAATGATTTTTGTGCATCATTGAGATGATCATGCGATTTGTCATTTATACTATCAATATGATTGTTGCTACATTAATTGGTTTTAAATGTTAAAAGAATCTTGCATTCCTGGGAGAACATATACATGTCCCATATACAAAAAAATAAAGTGTATACTCCTTTTTATATATTGCTATATAAAATCTTTTTTTTTGTAGACTTTTTTATCTATTTTAATGAAGAAAATTGGTCTTTACCTTCTATAGCCACTCCAACTTTCTTATTGCTGGTTTGCATAGTATACATTTTTTCCATCGTAAAACATTCAGTCTATTTGTGTCTTTGAGTCAGCAGTGTGTCTCTTGTAGACTTCAGAGAGTTGGATTTGTTTTTGTGTTATTATGACTCCCTCTTCTTTGTGTAGAGTATTCAGTGCCCTTGTACCTTATGGGTCAACTTTCTCTTGGTTTATTCAAGTTTTTATTTTCGGTTTTAGGGTTTAACAATTTGGTTATGCTGTGCACAGATGTGAATTAATTTCTGCTTATGATATTTAGATTTTTTTAAGTTCTTAAATCTGTAGAGTAGCACTTTTCTTCAAATTTGGGAAATATTCAGCCATTTTTTTTCTTTTTTTTTTTTCTCTTCATGTTCTAAATGCCCCATTATTCATAAATTTATATACTTGATAACTGCTTTCAAATCTCTCATCTCTTTTCATTCATTGTTGTTTCATCCTTCTGTATTTCAGAAAGAACAATTTACATTGAACTATCATTAAGTTTAGACTTCCCTGGCGGCTCAGTGATAAAGAATCTTCCCGCTAATACAGGAGTCATGAGTTTGATCCCTGCTCCAGGAAGATTCCTTGGTGAGGGAAATGACAACCCACTCCAGTATTCTTGCCTGGAAACCTCCATGGACAGAGGAGCCCAGCAGGCTAGTCCATAGGGTCTCAAAGAGTTGGACATGACTTAACGACTGAGCAATCTTTAAGTTTGTCTCTTAGCTCAGTGGTTAAGAATCTACCTGCCATTTCAGGTGATGTGGGCTGGATCCCTGCGTTAATAAGATCCCCTGGAGAAAGAAATGGCAACCCACTCCAGTATTTTTGCCTCAAAGTCCCATGGGCAGAGGAGGCTGGTGGGCTCCTAAACAACTAGTATACTAAGTAAGTTTTTCCTGCCATCTTTAAATCTTCACCTTTAAAAATAATTATTTATTGTGTTTTTAAGCTATATAAGTTTTATTGGTTCATTTTCTAAAATGTCTTTTTTTTTAAGAATCTCATTTGATATCCCATTGTCATATTTTCTTTAATTTTTAGACATTACATTCTTTATATCCTTGTGAATATTTGTAGTATCTGCTTTAAGCTGCTTTTTAAATGCAATATATGCCTACTGTGCTCCAAAACTGTTTCTGTTAGCTGCTGCCTGCTTTTCCCCTCTGTATGTTGGAAACCTATTTCTTTGTATTTTTCCAATAATTTTTATTGAAAAGTAGACATTTTAGATAATATATATTAAAACTTCAAATTCTGATCCCCACCAGGGTTTGCTACTGGGCTGTTGATATTTTGTTTGTTTGCTTGTTTTTTTAGCAACTTGCCTGGACTGATTCTATGGAGCCTGTTTATCCTGTGATAGGTAGTCACTGATATATTTTCAATTTTAATTTTATATTTGTGTGTGTGAGTATGACTGTGTGGGTTTCATGTTTTAAGTTCACTCCTTCTTAGGGGTAATTTCACTGTCTGTTTTTTTTTTTTTTTTTCCCCTCATGTCTTCCTTGCATGTGCATTTGGTCTCACATTCTGAAAGCATTTGTGGATTCCTAGGACATTTTCTGCTCCCTTCTAAGTTTGCCTGTAGACAGGCAGGTTGTGAGTGACTTTATCAAGACTACTGTGACTGTTACATTGCCTTCACTTTCCTGTTAACTTTCTGTTTAGTCTGCCAATCTATTACTCGCCTTATTTAGGATTTCAGATTCAAGTTTGTGGAAATATGGGTCTCCTCAGCTTACTTGATGGCTGATATATCAACTGCTTCTGACAAAAAGCAGGAGCATCTGTTTTTTCTTAGTCTCTGCTCCAAAGCAGGTAACTCTTTATGTGTAACAAGTTGCCAGTTTTGTTTTTCACTGTTAGCCCAAATATGCAAGAACTACTAAACCAATGGAGCTGAGGCAGTGATATCAACCCTACATTTATCGACCTTCGTATTTTTAGAAACTCCTTGTCTAAGCCTGTTAAGTGCTGGGGACTTTGTATATGTAGTAAGGTTTTAGCCTAAGCTTTATATTCTAGGTTGTTTTCAAAGAGGGGTCTTTAGGTTAGTGGTAATCTCTGGGTATTGACTTATATAGAAGAAAACGTTTTTTTTTTTTTTTTCCTTTCTAGATTATTTCAGGTCAGTTTCTCTCTGATAAGAAAGTCGGGACTTACGTGGAAGTGGATATGTTTGGTTTGCCTGTGGACACAAGGAGGAAGGCATTTAAGACCNTTGGATTATTGATTGTATTCATATAATTTTTTACTTGAAACATAGTTGATTTGCAACGTTGTATTAGTTTTTGGTGTACAGCAAAGTGGTTCAGTTAAACATATATATTCTTTTTCATATTATTTTGTAATACGCTTCATTGCTAAGTCACTTCAGTGGTGTCCAACTCTGTGTGACCCCAGTGATGGAAGCCCACCAGGCTCCCCTGTTCCTGGGATGTGATATTAAATATAATTCCCTGTGTTATGCAATAGCCCCTTGTTGTTTATTCATTCTATATATGATAGTTTGTTTCTGTTAGTCCCAAACTCCTAATCCATTCCTCATCTGTAACCTCCCCACCCCCCACCTTGGCAATCATAAGTGTGTTCGCTATGGCTCTGAGTCTGTTTCTGTTTCATAAATAAATTCACTTGTGTCATATGTTAAATTCTACATATAGGTGATATCATATGGTATTTAGCTTATTCTTTCTGACTTTATTTATTTTATTTTACTTTACAATACTATACTGGTTTTGCCATACATCAACATGAATCCACGATGGGTGTACACATGTTCCCAATCCTGAACCCCCCTCCCACCTCCCTCTCCACACCATCTCTCTGGGTCATCCCAGTTTAGTATTATAATCTCCAGGTACATCCATGTAGCTATAAGTGGCATTATTACATTCTGCTATGAAATTAATTTAAGTGAATGTTAAATATTTAAATTTATCAATTTTAAGGAAGACTAGTTATTTGGAAATCATACAATTGATTGACAAAGCAAATCAACACAGTCAGTAGTATCGCTCAATCATGTCTGACTCTTTTCAGCCCCATGGACTGCAGAACTCCAGGCTTCCCTGTCCATCACCAACTCCCGGAGCCTATTCAAACTCATGTCCATTGAGCCGTTGATGCTACCTAACCCATCTCATCCTCTGTAGCTCCCTTCTCCTCTTACCTTCAATCTTTCCCAGAATCAGGGTCTTTTCAAATGAGTCAGTTCTTCACATCAGGTGGCCAAAGTATTGGAGTTTCAGCTTCAGCATCAGTCCTTCCAGAGAATATTCAGGATTGATTTCATTTACGATGGACTGGTTGGATCTCCTTGCTCTACAAGGGACTCTCAAGAGTCCTCTCCACCACCACAGTTGAGAAGTAAATATAAAAATATATTAAAAATAGTATAAGAGTCCTCCTGGGATGTATAATGAAAGTCAGAAAAGAAGAAAAAAGAAAACTTCATATCAGAGTATAATATGTATAATCATATACAACAAAATATAAATCTTGACCCCAAAAAAAAAAGGCAGTTGTAGTTTCAACTCATAGAAAACTGACTGACTCATATTAATCTATCAATCAATAAATGGATTCTATTTTTATAATCTGAAATATAATAAGTCTCATCCACTCTCAACATGGAGAAAAATCCTCTGCTTTCTCTAGGGTTACAGATGAGAAGACATGTGTGTTAATCAGATACCATTTTGTATAGCTTCAGTTTATCAAAAGTCTCCATATCTATGCATCTAAGCATGTGACTGTTCTGTGAGCATATTTATGGAATTTTCATGGAAAATTATACCACATTGAATTCCATAATATTAAAAATGTTGTGTCAGATTGACCTCTCAAAACAACCTAAAATCCAAAACCACTGCAAAAGAGGAGGAAAAGCACTGCAGAATAACATTTTCCTAAAAATTATCACCAATGAAAGTTTCCACAGAATATTTACTCTTATCTTTACACGAACAATTGAAATAATAACACTAGCCACATTTTTCCATTTATATTATACCATATGATGGTTCAGTTCAGTTCAGTCGCTCAGTCGTGTCCGACTCTGCGACCCCATGAATCACAGCTTGCCAGGCCTCCCTGTCCATGACCAACTCCCGGAGTTCACTCAGATTCACGTCCATCCACCCAGTGATGCCATCCAGCCATCTCATCCTCTGTCGTCCCCTTCTCCTCCTGCCCCAAATCTCTCCCATCATCAGAGCCTTTTCCAATGAGTCACCACTTGGCATAAGGTGGCCAAAGTACTAGAGTTTCAGCTTTAGCGTTATTCCTTCCAAAGAAATCCCAGGGCTGATCTACAGAATGGACTGGTTGGATCTCCTTGCAGTCCAAGCGACTCTAAAGAGTCTTCTCCAACACCATAATTCAAAAGCATCAATTCTTCAGTGTTCAGCTTTCTTCACAGTCCAACTCTCACATCCATACATGACCACTGGAAAAACCGTAGCCTTGACTAGATGGACCTTTATTGGCAAAGTAATGTCTCTGTTTTTCAATATGCTATCTAGGTTGGTCATTACTTTTCTTCCAATGAATGTCTTTTAATTTCATGGCTGCAGTCACAATCTGCAGTGATTTTGGAACCCAAAAAATTAAAGTCAGACATTGTTTCCACATCTATTTTCCATGAAGTGATGGGACCAGATGCCATGATCGTTTCTGATCGTTTTCTGAATGTTGAGATTTAAGCCAACATTTTCATTCTCCTCTTTCACTTTCATCAAGAGGCTCTTTATTTATTTTCACTTTCTGCCATAAGGGTGGTGCCATCTGCATATCTGAGATTATTGGTATTTCTCCTGGCAATCTTGATTCCAGCTTGTGCTTCATCCAGCCCAGCATTTCTCATGATGTACTCTGCATATAAGTTAAATAGACATGGTGACAATATACAGCCTTGACATACTCTTTTCCTGATTTGGAACCAGTCTGTTTTTCCATGTCCAGTTCCAACTGTTGCTTCTTGATCTGCGTATAGGTTTCTCAAGAGGAAGGTCAGGTGGTCTGGTATTCCCATCTCTTTCAGAATTTCCACATTTTATCGTGATCCACATAGTCAAAGGCTTTGGCATAGTCAATAAAGCAGAAAGACATGATTTTCTGGAGCTCTCTTTCTTTTTCGATGATCCAGCAGATATTGACAATTTGATCTCTGATTCCTCTGCCTTTTCTAAAACCAGCTTGAACAACAAGGAGTTCATGGTTCACGTATTGCTGAAGCCTGGCTTGGAGAATTTTGAGCATTACTTTACTAGCGTGTGGGATGAGCGCAATTGTGTGGTAGTCTGAACATTCTTTGGCATTGCCTTTCTTTGGGATTGGAATGAAAAGTGACCTTTTCCAGGCCTGTGGCCACTGCTGAGTTTTCCAAATTTGCTGGAATATTGAGTGCAGCACTTTCAAAACATCATCTTGCAGGATTTGAAATAGCTCACCTGGAATTCCATCACCTCCACTAACTTTGTTTGTAGTGATGCTTGCTAAGGCCCAATTGACTTCACATGATGATTAGTATTCTTAAAAATGTGACCATAATTTTAAGTAACTTTAAGCAAAATTCTAGCATGCAAAATTCTTATATTCTGTTATATAAGACTCAAGAAAATGCACTGGTCAGAGCAAACACCCTCTTCCAACAACATAAGAGAAGACTCTACACATGGACATCACCAAAGGGTCAACACCAAAATCAGATTGATTATATTCTTTGAAACCAAAGATGGAGAAACTCTATACAGCCAGCAAAACAAATCCAGGAGCTGACTGTGGCTCAGATCATGAGCTCCTTATGACCAAATTCAGACTGAAATTGAAGAAAGTAGGAAAAACCACTAGACCATTCAGGTATGACCTAAATCAAATCACTTTTGATTATACAGTGGAAGTGAGAGAGATTTAAGGGACTAGATCTGATAGAGTTCCTGATGAACTATGGACAGAGGTTTGTGACACTGTACAGGAGACAGGGATCAAGACCATCCCCATGGAAAAGAAATGCAAAAAAGCAAAATGGCTGACTGAAGAGGGTTTACAAACAGCTGTGAGAAGAAGAGAAGTGAAAAGCAAAGTAGAAAAGGAAAGATACAAACATCTGAATGCAGAGTTCCAAAGAATAGCAAGAAGAGATAAGAAAGCCTTCTTCAGTGATCAATGCAAAGAAATAGAAAACAAGAGAATGGGAAAGACTAGAGATCTCTTCAAGAAAATTAGACATACAAAGAAAATATGTCATGCAAAGATGGGCTCGACAAAGGACAGAAATGGTATGGACCTAACAGAAGCAGAAGATATTAAGAAGAGGTGACAAGAATACACAGAAGAACTCTACAGAAAAGAACTTTAGAACCAAGATAATCACGATGGTGTGATCACTCACTTAGACACAGACATCCTGGAATGTGAAGTCAAGTGGGCCTTAGAAAGCATCACGACAAACAAAGCTAGTGGAGGTGATGGAATTCCAGTTGAGCTATTTCAAATACTGAAAGATGATGCTGTGAAAGTGCTGCACTCAAATATCAGCCAATTTGGAAAACTCAGCAGTGGCCACAGGACTGGAAAAGGTCAGTTTTCCTTCCAATCCCGAAGAAAGGCAATGCCAAAGAATGCTCAAACTACTGCACAATTGCACACATCTCACACGCTGTAAAGTACTGCTCAAAATCCTCCAAGCAAGGCCTCAGCAATACATGAACCATGAACTTTGAGATGTTCAAGTTGGTTTTAGGAAAGGCAGAGGAACCAGAGATCAAATTGCCAACATCCCCTGGATCATGGAAAAAGCAAGGGAGTTCCAGAAAAGACATCTCTTTCTGCTTTACTGACTATGTCAAAGCCTTTGACTGTGTGGATCACAATAAACTGTGGGAAATTCTGAAAAATATGGGAATACCAGACCACCAGACCTGCCTCTTAAGAAACGTATATGCAGGTCAGGAAGCAACAGTAAGAACTGGACATGGAACAACAGACTGGTCCCAAATAGGAAAAGGAGTATGTCAATGCTGTATATTGTCACCATGTCTATTTAACTTATATGCAGATTACATCATGAGAAATGATGGGCTGGAGGAAGCACAAGCTGGAAACAAGATTGCCAGGAGAAATACCAATAACCTCAGATATGCAGATCTCATCAACCTTATGGCAGAAAGTAAAGAGGAACTAGGAGAAGGCAGTCGCACCCCACTCCAGTACTCTTGCCTGGAAAATCCTATGGACGGAGGAGCCTGGTAGGCTGCAGTCCATGGGGTAGCGAAGCATTGGACACGACTGAGCAACTTCACTTTCACCTTTCACTTTCATGCACTGGAGAAGGAAATGGCAACCCACTCCAGTGTTCTTGCCTGGAGAATCCCAGGGACGGGGGAGCCTGGTGGGCTGCCGTCTATGGGGTTGCACAGAGCTGGACACGATTGAAGTGACTTAGCAGCAAAGAGGAACTAAAAAGCCTCTTGTTGAAAATGAAAGTGGAGAGTGAAAATGTTGGCTTAAAGCTCAACGTTCAGAAAATGAAGATCATGGCATCTGGTCCTATCACTCCCATGGGAAATAGATGGGGAAACAGTGGAAACAGTGTCAGACTTTATTTTTTTGGACTCCAAAATCACTGCAGATGGTGATTGCAGCCATGAAATTAAAAGATGCTTACTCCTCGGAAGGAAACTTATGACCAACCTATATAGTATATTCAAAAGCAGAGACATTACTTTGCCAACAAAGGTCTGTCTAGTCAAGGCTATGGTTTTTGCATTTGTCGTGTATGGATGTGAGAGTTGGACTCTGAAGAAAGCTGAGCGCCAAAGAACTGATGCTTTTGAACTGTGGTGTTGGAGAAGACTCTTGAGAGTCCCTTGGACTGCAAGGAGATCTAACCAGTCCATTCTGAATGAGATCAGCCCTGGGATTTCTTTGGAGGGAATGATGCTGAGGTGAAACTCTAGTATTTTGGCCACCTCATGTGAAGTGTTGTTGACTCATTGGAAAAGACTCTGATTCTGGGACGGATTGGGGGCAGGAGGAGAAGGGGACGATGGAGGATGGGATGGCTTCAGGGCATCACTGATGCGATGGACGTGAGTCTGAGTGAGTTCCGGGAGTTGGTGATGGACAGGGAGTCCTGGCGTGCTGCGAACCATGAGGTCTCAAAGAGTTTGACACGAATGAGCGACTGAACTGAANTATTAATAGTCATTTACATTTAATATATTCTATTGAAATTGAATCAGTATTATACTATTTTCTCAAAATAAAGTATTTAGAAGTATAAACATTAATGCATTAAACATAAATTTATTCATGAGATTGTTATATAATGATACATGTGTTACAACACGGTACATTTTCTCAGAAAACAAAACTTGAGGTCATAGTTAGCATGATCTGTTTAAGTTCTTATAAAGTATTACATATATCTAAAGTACAGAGAAGAATAAAAGCATATCAAATGTATGCTTTTTCAAACTACTCATTTTGAAGCCATTTAAAGTTCCATACAGACCATTTTGGAGGTACTGGGTACTGAACAAATTCTACACCCCATCACTCTTTAACAAAAAGAGTTGAATTTTTTTGATAAGTAAAATGTTTCAAAACTGTCTTTAAAAATTATTTCTGTTATTAAAATATTCAAAAAGCAGTAATCTCATTTTATGACTTATAACAGTGCTACGAATCTGAGGATCTTTAGAGAAATTACCTGAAACAATTGTGTGATGGCTCATATCTATCAGGTACTTGGCAGACTCGGGACTAGAGCCTGTTTCCTGCTTCATGCTGCTGAGTTTTTAAAACTTTAGCTAAATATCAAAATGAAATTTTGTTGTTATTTTAAATAATTATAAGTGTTTGAAAAAGCAAGAATTCTATTTCAAATAATTCTTATCAATCAAGGTTTTGTTTTCCCTTTTCTTAGGAAAGGAAGAAAAAAAAAGTTGATATAGAAATATAAATGACAATAACAAACCAGAAATAATTACAGTTGCATTTTAATAATATAATTAGTAGGATCCATCAACTAATTAATTATCTTTGAGTCACAGTAAATGAATCAAATTCTGTAATGATCTTTATTTAATCATAAATTGTTTTATTCAGTTGAATAAAAATAGAATGGGTGAGGAATATCTCCAGCTTGAGAGACAATAACAAAACCTGCCAATAGGTGGTGCTGTTGTTCAGTAGCTATTTTGTGTCTGACCATTTGTAACCCCATGGACTGTAGCACACCTCACTCCTCTGTACTTCACTGTCTCCTAGAGTTTCTTCAAATTCACTGGGATGACCCAGAGAGATGATATGGGGAGGGTGGTGGGAGCGGGGTTCAGCGTTGGTAACTCATGTACAGCTGTGGCGGATTCATGTCAGTGCAGGGCAAAACCAAAGAGTATTGTAAAGCAAAAAAATAAAATTAAATTAAAATTAAAAATTAAAAAAAAAATCCTGTCTATTGAGTCAGTGATTCTATCTAACCAACTCATTCTCTGCTGCCCTCTTCTCCTTTTGCCTTCCAGCTTTCCTAGCATCAGGGTCTTTTCCAATGCGTCAGCTGTTAGCATCAGGTGATGAAAATATTGGGGCTTTTGCTTCTGCAACAGTTCTTTCATTGAAGATTCAGGCTTGATTTCCTTTAGGATTGACTGGTTTGATTTCCTTGTAGTGCAAAGAACTCTCAAGAATCTTCTCCAGCGCCACAATTTGAAAGCATCAATCCTTTGTATTTAGACTTCTTTATGGTCCAAATCTCATATCCATACATGACTACTGGAAATACAATAGCTTTTCTAAAGGAACCTTTGTCAGAAAAGCAGTGCTGTATAGGTTTGTCATAGCTTTCCTTCCAAGGAACAAGTGTCTTTTAATTTCATGGCTGCACTCACTGTATTCAATGATTTTGGAATTCAATAAAATAAAATTTGTCACTGTTTCCACTATTTTCCTTCCTATTAAAATTTACCTTGAAGTGATGGAACTAAATGCCATGATTTTAGGTTTTCTGTTTTTTTTTTTTTTATTGTTGTTGTTGTTTGTTTTTCTTTAAAGTTGAGTTTCAAACCAGCTTTTTCAGCTTCAGCAAAAGGCTTTTTAGTTCTTCACTTTTTATCATTAGAGTGGTATTATCTGCATATCTGAGTTTGTTGATGTTTCTCCTGGCAGTCTTAACTGCAGCTTGTTATTCATGCAGCCTGGCATTTCACATGATGTACTCTGAATATAAGTTAATTAATCATGGTGACAATATGCAGCGTTGTCATCCTTTCCTAGTTTTAAACCAGTCAGTTGTTCTATGTCCAGACCCAACCTTTGCTTTTTGACCTGCATAGAATTTTCTCAAGGGACAGGTAAGGTGATAAGATATTCCCATCTCTTTAAGAATCTTTCACAATTCCCTCATGACTCTGTCAGTAAAAATCCTTCTTGCAATGCAGGAGACACAGGTTTCATCCCTGGAAGGGAAAGATCCCTTGGAGAAGGAAATGCCAATCCATTCCAGTATTTTTATCTGTAGAATACAGACAGAGGAGCCTGACAGGCTACAGTTCCATGAAATCACAAGAATCAGGCATGACTTAACAACTAAACCATCACCATCACATAGTCAAAGGCTTTAACATAGTCAGAGAAGCAGAGTAGATGTTTTTCTGGAACTCCATTGCTATCTCCAAGATCCAATGAACGTCCACAATTTGATCTCTGGTTTCTCTTTGAAACCCGGCTTGTACATCTGGAAGTACTTGATCCATGCACTGTTGAAGCCTAGTTTGAAGAGTTTTGACCATGACCTTGATAGTATGTGAAAAGAGTGCCAAGTTTACAGTATTTTGAACATTCTTTGGTATTGTCCTTCATTTACTTCAGTCACCGAGTTGTGTCCAACTCTTTACCACCCCATGGACTGCAGCACACCAGGCCTCCCTGTCCATCACCAATTCCCGGAGTTTACCCAAACTCATGTCCATTGAGTTGGTGATGTCATCCAACCATCTGACCCTCTGTCATCCCCTTCTCCTCCTGCCATTAATCTTTACCAGGGTCTTTTCAAATGATTCAGTTTTTCACATTAGGTGGCCAAAGTATTGAAGTTTCAGCTTCAACATCAGTCCTTTTAATGAATATTCAGGACTGGTTTCCTTTAGGATGGACTGATTGGATCTCCTTGCAGTCCACGGGACTCTCAAGAGTCTTCTCCAACACGACAGTTCAAAAGCATCAATTCTTCAGCGCTCAGCTTTCTTCACAGTCCAACTCTCACATCCATACATGACCACTGGAAAAACCATAGCCTTGACTAGACAGACCTTTGTTGGCAAAGTAATGTCTCTGCTTTTGAATATACTATCTAGGTTGGCCCTAACTTTTCCTCCAAGGAGTGGCGTCTTTTAATTTCATGGCTGCTATCACCATCTGCAGTGATTTTGGAGTCCAAAAAAATGAAGTCAGCCACTGTTTCCACTGTTTCCCCATCTATTTCCCATGAAGTGATGGGACCAGATGCCATGATCTTCATTTTCTGAATGTTGAGCTTTAAGCCAACTTTTTCACTCTCCTCTTTCACTTTATCAAGAGGCTCTTTAGTTCTTCCCTTTTTGCCATAAGGGTGATGTCATCTGCATATCTAAGGTTACTGATATTTCTCCCAACAATCTTGATTCCAGCTTGTGCTTCTTCCAGCCCAGCGTTTCTCATGATGTACTCTGCAAATAAGTTAAATAAGTAGGATGACAATATACAGCATTGATGTACTCCTTTTCCTGTTTGGAACCAGTCTGTTGTTCCATGTCCAGTTCTAACTGTTGCTTCCTGACCTGCATATAGGTTTCTTAAGAGGTAGGTCAGGTGGTCTGGTACTCCCATCTCTTTCAGAATTTTCTGCATTTTATTGTGAGCCATACAGACAAAAGCCTTGGCATATTCAATAAAGCAGAAATAGATGTTTTTCTGGAACTGACTTGCTTTTTCAATGATCTCTTTGGAATTAGATTAAAAACTGATCTTTTCCAGTGTTGTGACCATTGCTGAGTTTTCCAAATTTGCTTACATACTGAGTGAAGCACTTTAATAGCATCATTGTTTAGGATTTTAAATAGTTTAGCTGAAATTCCATTACCTCTGCTAGTTTTCATAGTGTTCATAGTGTTGCTTCCTAAGGCCCACTTGACTTCACACTCTTAAGAAGTCTGACTATAGGTGAGTGTCCACATCGATCATGTTTATCCAGGTCATTAAGACTTTTTTCTTTTTTAATAGTTCTTCTGTATATTCCTGCCACCCCTTCCTAATCTCTTTTACTTGAATTAGATCCATACTGTTCCTAATCTTTTTCATGCTCATCCTTGCACAAAATATTCCCTTGATTTCTCCAGTTATCTTGAAGGGATTTCTAGTTTACCCATCCTATTTTTCCCTTTATTTCTTTGCATTTTTTTTTTAAGGTCTTCTTACTCTCCTTACTATTCTCTGGAACTTTGCATTCAGTTGGGTATCTCTTTCCACTTCCCCCTTGACTTTCTCTTCTCTTCTTTCCTCAGATGTTTGTAAAGCCTCCTCTAAAAACACTTTGCCTTCTTTCATTTATTTTCCTTTGGGATGGTTTTGATCACTGCCTCCTGTACACTGTTATGAACCTCTGTCCATAGTTCTTCAGGCACTCTGTAAATCATATTTAATCCCTTGAAACTATTTGTCACCTTCACTGTATAAGAGTCATATAAGAATGCCTAATGGTTTTACCTACTTTATTCAAGTTAAGCCTGAATTTTGTAATAAGGAGCTCATGATCGAGTTACAGTCAGCTCCAGGTCCTGTTCTTACTGACTATATAGAGCTTCTCCATCTTTGACTGAAAAGAACACAATCAATCTGATTTCAGTATTGATCATTTGGTGATGTCCACATGTAGAGTCCAAATGATGAATGCCTGTACATCATTGGACTCTGGAAAATTAATTACTCCTTCAAGCTACTAAGTTATTATTCAATTAACATTTAATATTTTGTGTTAAAACTCATAACATTATTCATCACCTAGGTTTTGAATGTCTATTGTTGCTTAGCTCCAAGTTTATGTTCCATTCTTTTGTAACCCCATGGACTTTCCACAAGCCTCCTCTGTCCTTGGAATTTCCCAGGCAAGAAAACTGGAGTGTATTGCCATTTCTACTTCCAGGGGATCTTCCCAACTCAGGGATTGAACTTGTGTGTCCTGCATTGACAGATATGTTCTTTACTATGGAGACACCAGGGAAAACGAAATTCACTCAATGTAGGTTCAAGGCCTATTCTTCCTAGCCTTATACTTTTGGGGAAGAGGGGAATGAACGTGTTAGTATGTAACTGCAATTCCTACTGACAAATGTTCTATAAAGTAAATGCAATGGTGATGAGCATGAATGGAAAGCGGGAATACACAGTTAGGAAAAATGTTCCTTGAGGAAACTGCTAAACGTCGGAAAACAAGAGTCTACATTTGGGACAGAATGTGTTGAGACAATAGAAAATCCTTGTTCCTAAAATATTGAGAAATACACACACATATATATATATATATATACTTCTTCAATTTTCATGTAAAGCAGAGATTTTTTACTAATATACAGAAGATCTCATCAGTTCAGTTCAGTTCAGTTCAGTCGCTCAGTTGTGTCCGACAATCTGTGACCCCATGAATCACAGCACGCCAGGCCTCCCTGTTCATCACCAACTCCCAGAGTTCACTCAGAGTCACGTCCATCGAATCAGTGATGCCATCCAGCCATCTCACCCTCTGTCGTCCCCTTCTCCTCCTGCTCCCAATCCCTCCCAGCATCTTAGTCTTTTCCAATGAGTCAACTCTTTGCATGAGGTGGCCAAAGTACTGGAGTTTCAGCTTCAGCATCATTCCTTCCAAAGAAATCCCAGGGCTGATCTCCTTCAGAATGGACTCATAGCTCTTAATTAATAGTCTGAAGTTTGGAGGCTCAATGAGGACAATCTTGTTCAGGAGTCCTTATTTTTTCTCACCACTCAACAAGGCACTAAAATAGAATAGTGATATTAAAAGAGTATAATGCAGGTAGACATTCAGTAAATTATCCTATGCGTAAAATATTCTGATGCCACTAATATTAACACACTTCTAGTTTCATGACAAATATTCACATCCCATTCAAATTATTTTTTTTTCCCTTAACCTAGTTATTTTCAAATGATTACAAATAGGTGGGTCAAAATGTATTCAACATTTTATTAATCTTGAGTATATTTTGCTTTATTTAAGTTTACAATTGCTTGTAAATATTCACACTTGTTTTACTTTCCCTACAGGATATTTAAAGATAAGCACACTGGCTGAGATGGACTGTGCAGAAGTGTGGCCTAGAGAAGCTACCCCTCACCCAAGGTCAGAGCTGTGACCGAGTGCCAGGCTGCATTGGAAAAGGAGCGGCTGAGAGGAGCCACCCCACGTTCAAGGTCAGGAGGAGCGGCTGGGAGGAGATACCCCTCATCCAGGGTAGTAAGGAGCAGAAGCTGGGATTTGCTGGAGCAGCCATGAAGAGTTACCCCATGTCCAAGGTAAGAGAAACCCAAGTAAGACAGTAGGTGTTGCAAGAGGGCATTAGAGGGCAGACACACTAAACCATAATAACAGAAAACTAGTCAGTGTAATCACACTAGGACCACAGCCTTGTCTAAGTCAATGAAACTAAGCCACGGCCATGGGGCCATCAAAAATGGGCGGGTCATGGTGGAAAGGTCTGACAGAATGTGGTCCACTGGAGAAGGGAATGGCAAACCACTTCAGTATTCTTGCCTTGAGAACCCCATGAACAGTATGAAAAGGCAAAATGATAGGATACTGAAAGAGGAACTCCCCAGGTCAGTAGGTGCCCAATATGCTACTGGAGATCAGTGGAGAAATAACTCCAGAAAGAATGAAGGGACGGAGCCAAAGCAAAAACAATACCCATTTGTGGATGTGACTGGTGATAGAAGTAAGGTCTGATGCTATAAAGAGCAATATTGCATAGGAACCTGGAATGTCAGGTCCATGAATCAAGGCAAATTGGAAGTGGTCAAACAGGAGATGGCAAGAGTGAACGCTGACATTCTAGGAATCAGTGAACTAAAATGGACTGGAATGGGTGAATTTAACTCAGATGACCATCATATCGGCTACTGTGGGTATGAATCCCTTAGAAGAAATGGAATAGTCATCATGGTCAACAAAAGAGTCTAAAATGAGGTACTTACATGCAATCTCAAAAATGACAGAAGGATATCTGTTCATTTCCAAGGCAAACCATTCAATATCACAGTAATCCAAGTCTATGCTCCAACCAGTAACACTGAAGAAGCTGAAGTTGACCAGTTCTATGAAAACCTACAAGACCTTTTAGAACTAACAGGCAAAAAACATGTCCTTTTCATTATACAGGATTGGAATGCAAAAGTAGGAAGTCAAGAAACGCCTGGGGCAACAGGCAAATTTTGCATTGGAATACAGAAGGAAGCAGTGCAAAGACTAATAGAGTTTTGCCAAGAAAATGCACTGGTCAGAGCAAACACCCTCTCCCAACAACACAAGAGAAGACTCTACACATGGACATCATCAGATAGTCAACACCGAAATGAGATTGATTATATTAATTGCAGCAAAGATGGAGAAGCTCTATACAGTCAACAAAAACAAGACCAGGAGCTGACTGTATCTCAGATCATAAACTCCTTATTGCCAAATTCAGACTTAAACTGAAGAAAGTAGGGAAAACCATTAGACCATTCAGGTATGACCTAAATCAAATCCCTTATGAGTATACAGTAGAAGTGAGAAACAGACTTAAGGGACTAGGTCTGATAGATAGAGTGCCTGATGAACTATGGACGAAGGTTTGTGACATTGTACAGGAGACAGGGATCAAGACCATCCCCATGGAAAAGAAATGCAAAAAAGCAAAATGGCTATCTGGGGAGGCCTTATAAATACCTATGAAAAGAAGAGAAGCAAAAGCAAAGGAGAAAATGAAAGATATAAGCATTTGAATGCAGAGTTCCAAAGAATCGCAAGGAGAGATAAGNAAAAAAAAAAAAAAAAAAGAAAGAAAGAAAAGAAAGCCCTCCTCAGTGATCAATGCAAAGAAATAGAGGAAAACAACAGAATGGGAAAGACGAGAGATTTCTTCAAGAAAATTAAAGACACCAAGGGAACATTTCATGTAAAAATGGGCTCAATAAAGGACAGAAATGGTATGGACCTAAGAGAGGCAGAAAATAATAAGAGGTGGCAAGAATACACAGAAAAACTGTACAAAAAAGAGCTTCACGACCACGATAATCATAATGCTGTGATCACTCACCTAGAGCCAGACACCCTGGAATGTGAAGTCAAGTGGGCCTTAGAAAGCATCACTACGAACAAAACTAATGGAGGTGATGGAATTCCAGTTGAGCTATTTCAAATCCTGAAAGATGATG
>SJYQ01059488.1:33118-43950 GCA_006410935.1 Redunca redunca
TTTAAATTAACCATCAGTAAATATCTATTTTATAAAACAAATTCTGATACTTTTGTTCCAAAGGTAAATAAAATAAAGGTAATGAAACTGGAGCCTATTATACAGAGTGAAGTATGTCAGAAAGAGAAACACCAATACAATATATTAATGCATATATATGAAATTTAGAAAGACTGTAATGAACATCCTATTTGCAAGGCAGCAAAAGAGACACAGATGTAAAGCACAAGCTATTGGATTATGTGAGAGAAGGTGAGGGTGGGATGATATGAAAGAATAGCTTTGAAACGTGTATTACCATATGTAAAATAGATGACTAGTGCAAGTTCAATGCATGAAGCAGTGCACTCAAAGCTGGTGTTCTAGGACAACTCAGAGGGTTGGGTTGGGGAGGAAGGTGGGAGGGGATTTAGGATGGGGGGGCACATGTGTGTTCTTGGTTGATTCATGTTGATGTGTGGCAGGGGCCACCACAGTGTTGTGAAGTAATTGTCCTCCAATTAAAATAAATACATAAATTTTAAAAAATAAATAAGAGCAAGCAATCATCTCAAAATAGATGGAGTAAAAAATAAAAGTAAAGAATGATGTTGCTGTTGATTTATGTAAAGAAGGTTTTTCAGAATGGGGAGATTTGAACATACTGAAAATATATATTATTTTGTGCTTTAGGGTAGAGAAAAGAAATCAAATTTTTGTATGGAGTGAAAAAATAGTGGATGTTTAAGCAAAGAGGTCCACCTTAGCAGAAAAATCAATCTGTGAACATGATCATTTGACCTTTGATCTGTTTCTGACTTTTCTATGCTCTCAGCATGACAAGACCCTAGGTGAAGGAGAAGGAACATTTCTTTTTCTTTTTTTTTAATTTTTTATTTTAACTTTAGTTTACTTTACAATACTGTATTGGTTTTGCCAGACATTGACATGAATTCACCACAAGTGTACATGCGTTCCCAAACATGAATCCCCTCCCACCTCCCACCCCATACCATCTCTCTGGGTCCTCTCCATGCACCAGCCCCAAGCATCCTGCATCCTGCATCAGACAGACTGGAGATTCGTTTCTTACATGATAGTATACATGTTTCAATGCCATTCTCCCATCTCATCCCACCCTCTCCCTCTCTCTCTCCCCGAGTCCAAAAGTTCACTCTATAGATCTGAGTCTCTTTTGTTGTCTCGAATACAGGGTCATCATCACCATCTTTCTAAATTCCATATATATGCGTTAGTATACTGTATTGGTGTTTTTCTTTCTGGCTTACTTCACTCTGTATAATCGAACATTTCTAATGGTAATTTTAACACAGGCTTTTGAGCATAAAGCCATTTTGGATATTTCCAAAATATCGACCCCACAAAAAAAAATGATAGCAAGAGAAAACACTGCGATAAACTAGTGAATATTTGTAGTTGAATATTATTTAAAATAAAACTGATATGGAAATAAATGTTAAAAAAATGACATATAACCCTCAAAATAGCACCATATGTGTGGATCATTATTTCATATTTTTTTTCTTTACTTATTATCATACTTTTTACTTATCACAAGCAGATATGAGTAACCTAGACAGTAATACTCTTTGTTTTGATAATTTCATTTGCTATTTTTTTAGGATAACATTATAAATCAAAAAGATAAAGATAAATGCAATTTTTAATTTTTCTTCTGAGGGCTATTAATTAAATTGATTCTGGTGATATACACAATGTATATGTGTGTGTGTGTATACATATACATTGTGAAGAGATCACCAGAATGTATGACCTAATTTATACACACACACACACATATATATATGTTAAATAAATTAGGTCATACATTTTAACACATAATTTTGTCAATTATAAGAAAGTTAAATAAAAGCTAAGAATTTTTTTTTTCTAAGAAAACATTTTCTCACAAATTTTACCTTACATTCTTTAATTCAAATGAGTTGTATAGATTACTTTAATCCGAATGAAGCTTTCAGGCTTTCTAAAATGGAGATTTATTTCTCTACATTCTAGAAGGAAACATGAACATTGAAATACTATATCATAATCCTTGTCTTAATTTATTTATAACCTTTGATCCTCTTTTGAAAAACTCAAAGTGACCATGGGGAACCAATCCTCCATGTAATGATTTGTAATGCACTTCAAAATCAGAGATAGTCTTGAAAATAATACAGTCTAGTGTTTTCTTGCTGTCAAGTTAAAAGCTCTTGCTCAGTAATATTTGTTGACTTAAAGCATACATTAAAACCTACTTTTACCTTGGTTTTTGTATTTCTGATATTGAGATTCTCTGTCAACACCACCCTATATATCCTCATCCTCTACTTTGAACATTACAAAACCTTTTTAACTGCTGTATCTGTGTCTTTTAAAGTACAAATCCATTCAATTTTACACAGAACATTTTTTTTTAAGAACTATGATCATGGCATTTCCTAGTTTTAATTGAGTTAATTAGCGTGTTTGTTCTTTCATTAAAACCCCAAACTCAACATATTCTACAATGTCATAAATAACTTAGCCCACTGTCTACTATCAGCTTCACTGCCCTCATTTCTGCCTATCCCTAACTGCTCCTGTTAATGGGGGTCATGTTAGTTATTTGTGTAAGTGACATCGTTTCCCTTAAGTTTTTGTATTCTAAGACATTACAATTATTGTTTAGAATCAAAGAAAAATCAGCATGCCTGACTATTAGTAGATACATTTTCTCTCATCTCTGGAAGGAATATGTGAGCATCTGTGAGATGTATATTTTATGGACCACATAATGACTGCTATTTTTCAAGAAACATTCTAACCCAGCAAGGATATTATTGGATTAAAAGAGAATTCTTTGTATAATTCCAAGTTTCACAGGAAAAAAATCTTTAGAATGGGAAATGCGTTAACACAGAAATATAACATTTACTAATCTCTGAATTTTTAAATATAAATTTTAAATATGCAGGATGCATCCATTTGACAATATTTTTAGAATTTCTCCATATGATGAATATGAGAGGAAGTTAAAATATACTTGAGCTAATTCAGAGATTTGCTAAAATTACAGAATAGATAAAACCATATTTATACATTGGAAATACACTATATTGATATATACTTAAAACACTTAAAGTAAGTATATTTCCAAGGTAAAAATGGTATTTCTTCACAGGAGGAATCTACAGTGTAAATGTTTACATAACTCCAAAAGCTGTTATGTTGAAATGTATTCCCTAAAATGATGATCTTTGGAAGTGGAGTCTTAGGGAGGTGAACAGGTCATGAGGGCAGATCCCTCAAGAAGGGATTAGGGACCTTAAATATGAGACCCCAGAGAAGTATTTTACCTGTTTCCTCTTTGTCAGAACACAATAAGAAGATGACTCTATATGAACCAGGAAGTGGACCTGCAGTGTATGAACCAGGATGTGGACCCTCACTGGACACCAAATGTACCAGTGACTTGGTCTTGGATTTCCCCATCTCTAGAACTGTGAGAAATGTTTTGTTTTATTATTTTATTAAATAAGGCACCCAGTTTATGACATCTTGTTATAGCAACCTAAATATAGCAAACAATATTCTCTTCATTAAGTCACATGTGCAAGTATGTATATACTAAAGTTATTTATATACAATTTGTATACATTTAAAAATTATCATTATTTGTATACATTGTATTATTATTTGTATGCATTTACATTATTTATATACAAATATTTATTTACTAAAAAGGGCTTTCCTGGTGGCTCAGATGGTTAAAAATATGTCTGTAATGCAGGAGACGAAGTTCAATCTCTGGGTCGGGAAGATACTCTGTAGAGGGAATGGCTATTCACTCTAGCATTCTTGCCTGGAGAATTCCATGGACAGACAGTCCATTGGTTTGAAAAGAGTAGGATACTAGAATAATAGAAATAAGAAGAGAAATAAACAAGGGAAACCTAATTAAACCTAAAAGCTTTTGCACAGCAAAAGAAACTAAACAAGGTGAAAAAAAACAGCCTTCAGAATGGGAGTAAATAATAGCAAATAAAACAACTGACAAAGGATTAACTTCTAAAATACACAAGTAGCACATGTAATTCAATACCAGAAAAACAACCAACCCAGTCAAAATTAGGAAAAGTACCTAAGCAGACATTTCTCCAAAAAAGTCATCTAGATGGCTAATAAACATATTAAAGACCCTCAACATCACTCATTATTAGAGAAATACAAATCAAAACCACAATGAGGTACCACTTCACACCAGTCAGAATGACTGCGATCCAGAAGTCTGCAAGCAATAAATGCTGGAGAGGGTGTGGAGAAAAGGGAACCCTTTTACATTGTTGGTGGGAATGCAAACTAGCTATCACCTCACACTTGTCAGAATGGCCATCAAAAAATCCACAAACAAGTGCTGGAGAGAGTGTGGAGAAAAGGGAACCCTCTTGCACTTCTGGTGGAATGTAAACTGACACAGTCATTATGTTAGACAGTTTCCTTTAAAAAAAAAACAAACAAACTAGGAATAAAACCACCATATGACCCAGCAATACCACTTCTAGGCATTTACCCTGAGGAAACTAAAACTGAAAGACACATGTACACCAATGTTCATTGCAGCACTAAGATATGGAAGCAACCTAGACGTCAATTGAGAGATGAATGGATAAAGAAGATGTGGCACATATATACACAATGGAATACTACTCATAAAAAGGAACATATTTGTGTCCATTCCAATGAAAAGGATAAATCTAGAGCCTATTACATAGAGTGAAGTAACTTAGAAACAAAAAACATATATTGAATATTAACATGTATATATGGAATCTAGAAAGACGGTACTGGTGAACTAATTTGCCAGGCAGCAATGGACTTTCAGGCATAGAGAACAGACTTATGGAAAAAGGCAGAGGGGAGGAAGAAGAGGATGAGATGAATAGAGAGAGTAGCATGGAAGCATATTCACTACAATATGTAAAATTGTTTGCCCATGGAGTGGGAGGTAGGATGGAGGTTTGAGAGGGTGGGGGCATTCATATCCATGAATACGGATAATTCATGCTGATGTATTGTAGAAATCACATCTATTTATAAAGCAATTATCTTTCAATTAAAAATGAAAAGTTGGATGTGAGTGAGTGGTTCACACACACACACAAACACACATATTAGCTAAACGGGACACTAAGATAACAGTATGCAAGAAGGCAAAGTGATTGTCTGAGACAGCTTTACAAATAGCTGAAAGAAGAGAAGTGAAAGGCAAAAGAGAAAGATACACTCAACTGAAGGCAGAGTTCCAGAGAAAAGCAAGAAGATAAAAAGGATTTCTTAAATGAACAATGAAAAGTATTAGAGGAAAATAACAGAATGAGAAAAACTGGAAGTCTCTTCAAGAAAATTGGAGATATCAAGGAAACAATTCATATAAGGATGGGAAAGATAAAACACAGAAAGAGTAAAAATTTAGCAGGAGCAGAAGAGATTAACAAGAGGTGACAAGAGTTTACAGTTCAGTTCAGTTCAGTTCAGTTGCTTACCCTGTCTAACTCTTCGCGATTCCATGGACTGCAGTACCCCAGGCCACCCTGTCCATCATCAAATCCCAGAGTTTACTCAAACTCATGTCCAAAATGTCGGTGATGCCATCCAACCACCTCATCCTCTGTTGTCTTCTTCTCTCTCCTTCAATCGTTTCCAGAATCAAGGTCGTTTCAAAGGAGTCAGCTCTTCGCATCAGGTGGCCAAAGTATTGGAGTTTCAGCTTCAGCATCAGTCCTTCCAATGAAGAGTCAGGACTGATTATTTTTAGGATGGACTAGTTGGATCTCCATGCAGTCCAAGAGACTCTTAAGAATCTTCTCTAACACCACAGTTCAACAGCTTCAATTCTTTGGCCCTCAACTTTCTTAATAGTCCAATTGTCACGTCCATGCATGTCCACTGGAAAACCCATAGCCTTGACTAGACAAACCTTTATTGGCAAAGTAATCTCTCAGTTTTTTAATATGCTGTCTAGCTTGGTCATAACTTTTTGTTGTTGTTTTTTCCCCCATTTATTTCCCATGAAGTGATGGGACCAGATGCCATGATCTTAGTTTTCTGAATGTTGAACTTTAAGCCAACTTTTTCACTCTCCTCTTTCACTTTCATCAAGAGGCTCTTTAGTTCCTCTTCACTTTGTGCCATAAGGGTGGTATCATCCATATATCTGAGGTTATTAATATTTCTCCTGGCAATCTTGATTCCAGCTTGTGCTTCTTCCAGCCCAGGATTTCTCATGATGTACTCTGCATATAAGTTAAAAAAAAAAAGCAGCGTGACGATATACACCCTTGACATACTCCTTTTCCTATTTGAAACCAGTCTGTTGTTCCATGTCCAGTCTAACTGTTGCTTCCTGACCTGCATACAGGTTTCTCAAGAGGCAGGTCAGATGGTCTGGTATTCCCATCTCTTTCAGGATTTTCCACAGTTTTTTGTGATCCACAAAGTCAAAGGCTTAGGCATAGTCAATAAAGCAGAAAGAGATGTTTGTTTGTTTGTTTGTTTGTTTGTTTTCTGGAACTCTCTTGCTTTTTCAATGATCCAGCAGATGCTGGCAATTTGATCTCTGGTTCCTCTGCCTTTTCTAAAACCAGCTTGAACATCTGGAAGTTCACAGTTCACATGTTGCTGAAGTCTGGCTTGGAGAATTTTGAGCATTACTTCACTAGCATGTGAGATGAGTGCAATTGTGTGGTAGTTTGAGCATTCCTTGGCATTGCCTTTCTTTGGGATTGGAATGAAAACTGATCTTCTTCAGTCCTGTGACCTCACTGAGTTTTCCAAATTTGCTGGCATATTGCGTGTAGCACTTTCACAGCATCATCTTTCATGTTTGGAAATAGCTCAACTGGAATTCCATCACCTCCACTAGCTTTGTTCGTAGTTATGCTTTCTAAGACCCACTTGACTTCACATTCCAGGATGTCTGGCTCTAGGTTAGTGATCACACCATCGTGATTATCTTGGTCGTGAAGATCTTTTTTGTACAGTTCTTCTGTACATTATTCTCTGTATTATTGCCACCACTTCTTAATATCTTCTGCTTCTACTAGGTCCATACCATTTCTGTCCTTTATCAAGCCCATTTTTGCATGAAATATTCCCTTGCTATCTCTAATTTTCTTGAAGAAATCTCTAGTCTCTCCCATTTTCTGTTTTCTTATATTTCTTTGCATTGTTCACTGAGGAAGTCTTTCTTATCTCTCCTTGCTATTGTTGGGAACTCTGCATTCAGATGCTTATATCTTTCCTTTTCTCCTTTGCTTTGCACTTCTCTTCTTTTCACCGCTATTTGTAAGGCCTCCTCAGACAGCCATTTTGCTTTTTTTCATTTCTTTTCCATGGGGATGGTCTTGATCCCTGTCTCCTGTACAATTTCATGAACCTCCATCCATAGTTCATCAGGCACTCTGTATACCAGATCTAGTCCCTTAAATCTATTTCTCACTTCCCCTGTATACTCATAAGGGATTTGATTCAGGTCATACCTGAATGGTCTAGTGGTTTTCCCTACTTTCTTCAATTTAAGTCTGAATTTGGCAATAAGGAGCTCATGATCTGAGCCACAGTCAGCTCCTTGTCTTATTTTTGCTGACTGTCTAGAGCTTCTGCATGTTTGGCCGCAAAGAATATAATCAATCTGATTTTGGTGTTGACCATCTGGTAATGTCCATGTGCGGAATCTTCTCTTATGTTTTTGGAAGAAGGTGTTTGCTATGACAAGTGCGTTCTCTTGGCAAAACTATTAGCCTGTACCCTGCCTCATTCTGTATTCCAAGGCCAAATTTCCTGTTACCTCAAGTGTTTCTTGAGTTCCTACTTTTGCATTCCAGTCCCGTATAATGAAAGGGACATCTTTTTTGTCTGTTAGTTCTAAAAGGTCTTGGAGGTCTTCTTAGAACCATTAAACTTCAGCTTCTTCAGTGTTACTGGTTGGGGCATAGACTTGGATTACTTTGATATTGAATGGTTTGCCTTGGAAAGGAACAGAGATCATTTGTCGTTTTTGAGATTGCATCCAAGTACTTCATTTCAGACTCTTTTGTTTATCATGATGGCTACTCCGTTTCTTCTAAGGCATCCCTGCCCATAGTGGTAGATATAATGGTCATCTGAGTTAAATTCACCCATTCCAGTCCATTTTAGTTTGCTGATTCCTGAATGTCGATGTTCACTCTTGCCATCTCCTGTTTGGCCACTTCCAATTTGCCTTGATTCATGGACCTAACATTCCAGGTTCCTATACAATATTGCTCTTTACAGCATCAGACCTTACTTCTATCACCAGTCACATCCACAAATGGGTATTGTTTTTACTTTGGCTCAATCCCTTCATTCTTTCTGGAGTTATTTCTCCACTGATCTCCAGTTGTGTGTTGGGCACCTACTGACCTGGGGAGTACCTCTTTCAGTATCCTATCATTTTGCCTTTTCATACTGTTCATGGTGTTCTCAAGGCAAGAATACTGAAGTGGTTTGCCATTCTCTTCTCTAGTGGGCCACATTTTTTCAGACCTCTCCACCATGACCCGTCTGTCTTGGGTGGCCCCACACAGCATGGCTTAGTTTCATTGAGTTAGGCAAGGCTATGGTCTGTGTGATTAGATTGGCTAATTTTCTGTTATTATGGTTTCAGTGTGTCTCCCCTGTGATGCTCTCTCACAACACCTACCATCTTACTTGGCTTTCTCTTACCTTGGACCTGGTGTATCTCTTCATGCCTGCTTCAGCAAAGTGCAGCAGCTACTCCTTACATAGGATGAGGGGTATCTCTCCACGGTCACCCCTCCTGACTTTAAATGTGCAACATCTCCTCTTGGCCCTCCTGCGCCTGCCCAACTGCCATTCCTTGGATGTGGGATTGCTCTTCTTGGTCGCCACCCCTGGCCTCAGGCTGGGGTAGCTCCTCTTGGCCACCAACCCTGTCCTTGGGTGAGAGGTAGCTTCTCTTGGCCATACTTCTGGGCTATCCATCACAGCCAGAGTGCTTCTGTACAGTTCACTGGGCTTTCCTGGTGGCTCAGAGGGTAAAGCGTCTGCCTGCAATGCAAGAGACCTGGGTTCAATCCCTGGGTCAGGAAAATCCCCTGGAGAAGGAAATGGCAACCCATTCCAAGAATCTTTCTTGAAAAATCCCATGGACAGAGAAGCCTGGTAGACTACAGTCAATGGGATTGCAAACAGTCAGATATGGATCCTGCTATTTACCTGGGCCCAAACTATGGCAGAGGTAATGAAGATAATGGTGACCTCCCTCAAAAGATCCCATTCATGTACTACTACAGTCCGTACCCCCAACCCTGCAGCAGGCTGCCACCAACCCATGCCTTTGCTAGAGACTCCTAGACACCCACAGGCAAGTCCAGGACACTCTCCTGTGTGGTCACTGTTCCTTTCTCCTTGGTCCTGGTGCACAAGGTTCTGTTGTGCCCTCTAAGAGTCTATTTCCTAGTCCTGTGTAAGTTCTGACAACTCTATGGTGGAGTTAATGGTGACCTCCTCCAAGAGGACTTATGCCATACCCACACCCAGAGCCCCTGTCCCTGCAGCAGATCAAGGGTGACCCGTACCTCTACAGGAGATGCTCAAACACAGTTCTGTCTCAGTCCTTGGGATCCCTGGGTCCTGGTGCACACAAGGTTTGTTTGAGCTCCCTGAGCGTCTCTGGTGGGAATGGAGTTTGAGTCTAAATGACCTTCTACTGTCTTGCTGGAGCTTCTCCTTTGCCCTTGGATGTGGAGTATCTCCTCACAGCTGCTCCATTGCCTACCATCTTACTTGTGTTTCTCTGACCTTGGACATGGGGTATCTCCACATAGCTAGTCCAGTGAAGTTCAGGTGCCACTCCTGACCTTGGACATGGGGTATCTCCTCTCAGCCACTCTCTGCTCCAGTGCTGTGCAGTCATTGCTCACTGCTCCAGCACCACGAGTATACAGAACTACACCACAAAAGATTTTAATGACCTGGATAACCATGATGGTGAGGTCACTCACCTAGAGCTGGAGTGTGAAGTCAAGTGGGCCTTAGGAAACATTACTACAAACAAAGCTAGTGGAGATGATGGGATTCCAGCTGGAGAAGACCCTTGAGAGTCCTTTTGGCAGCAAGCAGATCAAACCAATTAATCCTAAAGGAAATCAACCCTGAATATTCGTCAGAAGGATGGAATCAGAAGCTGAAGCTCCAATACTTCAGTCATCTAATGCAACAGCTGACTCATTAGAAAAGATCCTCATTCTGGGAAAGATTGAAGGCAAAGGAAGAAGGGGGAGAAGAAGATGAGATGGTTAGATAACATCATCAACTCAATGGACATGAATTTGAGAAAGCTCTGGGGATAATGAAGGACAGAGGAGCTTGGTGTGCTGTAGTCTACAGGGTCACAAAGAAATGGACACAACTTCTTGACTGAACAACAGCAACAAGTTAATATGTACTAGACATTTCTATTTAAAAAATACCTATCTTTCTAACTGGTATGACCTTTAAGCTCAAAAATATATTGAGGTAACTTAAGTAAGAAATGTTATGAAATGAAGGAAGATTCATGGTTGCGCGTGTAAGCCCAACCAATCCAAGTACTGTTTCTGAACTTTCTAACACTTATGTAAACTCTACTGGATATGTTTAAACTATGGTAGTTTTCATTTTATGCTATGATTATAAAATTCAAATATTAGAATATTTATGGAAGAATTATATTTAATAAACTTATTTAATAGTGCTTATTTTAGTGAATTCTGTAAAGAACTGAAATATATTTAAATATATGGCTTATATTGTATTTTTAAAGTTAT
>SJYQ01059488.1:50311-63144 GCA_006410935.1 Redunca redunca
CCTATAGACATAATTGTGAGATAGTTCTATTTTCTATTAGTTATTAATCTAATTAAACATTATAATGGGTCAAAAACATGGATTTCATGTCTAATGAAATGTTTTGGGGAAAGAAATTATTAGAATCCTGCACATAGTTAAAAAAAGAAAGAAAAAAAGAACGTGAAGTCCCTCAGTCATGTCCGATTCTTTGTGACTCCATGGACTGTAGCTTACCAGGTTCCTCTGTCCATGGGATTTTCCAGGCAAAAAGACCAGAGTGGGTTGTCATTTACTTCTCACTGATCTTCCTGACCCAGAGATTGAACCTGGGTCTTCCTCATTGTAGCCAGACACTTTACCGTCTGAGCCACCAGGGACGTCTTAAACAAGGACAAGTATAAATGAAATGAAAATTGATTCTTCAAGTTTCAGAGATCATTGTATTCATTATATTATTGCATTTATTTATGACAATTTACTGTGACTATAATATATATTCATTATCTAATCTCAGAGAAGGCAATGGCAACCCACGCCAGTACTCTTGCCTGGAAAATCCCATGGATGGAGGAGCCTGGTAGGTAGGCTGCAGTCCATGGATTTGCTAAGAGTTGGATACAACTAAGCAACTTCACTTTCACTTTTCACTTTCATGCATTGGAGAAGGAAATGACAACCCACACCAGTGTTCTTGGCTGGAGAATCCCAGGGACAGGGAACCTGGTGGGCTGCCATCTATGGGGTCGCACAGAGTCAGACATGACTGATTTGACTTAGCAGCAGCAGCAGCAGCATAATCTTTCTCAGTAAAGTTGTTTCCTAAAAACCTAGTGGGCCTTTCAATAACGGCTTTATTTTTTCCCTTTAATGATATGTTTCTTTTTATCAATTTAATATTGCAATTGGAATTCTTGTGCTGGTAAAGATGGTGTAAACCCACTAAGGTCTTGTTTCTCCACAAATGACAATAGAAATCTCTGGACAGAGTACAAAGAATAACTATCTGAGGACTGTGAAAAATAAATACAGACAAATTGAAAAGGAAGTCAAAACTAAGAAAATTCTATATAGCAGTGGAGATTTTGTTGTTTACCTCCAGACTTGGTTCCTAATTGGCCTGAGTCCTGGGAATGTTCAGCATGCCACAAACAGCACAAAATCCAGAATTCATCTTGTTTCATTTAGAGCATTGAAAAGAATGAGAACTGAAAAAATGAAGTTCTCTCAGCAGAAAAGTGAGAAACGAATTCCATTTACCTATTTGTTTAACGTTTGTTTGACAGCACCAGTCAAAGAATTGTATTTCAGTGAAGAAGCTATTATTATCACTAAACATGTCAAGAAAAAAAACCCATGTCTCAGTGCCAAGGACCCAGGAAAAGGCACACATGGATCCAAAGAACAAGGGGAAAATCACTATTATTTTTCCTTTTTTAGTCACTGCATTACCAAAAAGCAACTACAGTTTAACAGTAGTTACTGCAGCAAAGTACAGTCAAAGCAAAGTATGTTTACCGTACTATTTCAAGAGTTGAATATACTAATACTGATACCAGAAAGTAATTTAGAAAAAAATGCTATTGTATCCCTTTATAGATAGATACTACAGTAAAATATTTTTATTTGTATTTATTCTCATTCTCTTCAATATTACCATTGTAATTTACTGTTTTGAAAGTAGCCACATAAATAATCCCAATAACTTACATCTCATTTCCTTGTCTTTCCCCACCTCCCACCCCCATGCACTTGTCTTTTGGACTACCTTGGTTATTAACTTCTATATTGATGTCTTATATGTTAGTGATCTCTCATAATTTTAACTCTGGACACTCTAACCTCTAAGGCTAAGGCTTCAGTCTACTTACTCTTATATATCAACCTCAGAAACCTGTAGCCCTATTACAAACTTACATACAACTGGGTCCCTTGTCACCTTTAACTTCATTTTACTATTTTAACGAGCCAACTCATGCCTGAATTCATAGAGGTGAATATGACTAGAGTAAAATGTAAATCCATGGTAATGACCAAAATTTAAAATCACAGTAGCTAAACTAACTTGGGGCCTTAGTAGTTAACTAGAATTTTCTTAGGTCCCTTTACTATCCTACTTCTCTTTCTTATTATACTTCTCCTTATTATCTTACTTTTCTCTATATTTTAAGGGGTTATCTTTGCTTCAATTTCCATTGTGTTGTTTCTCATTCTGACCTTCTACTGATTATCTCACTGTCTATTTTAGAATGGTGAGGATACAGCATTTGCAATCTACCTGCATCTGAGCCCACACACTGCTCTTCTTCTACTATGCCTCTCCACACTATCTTTTTAATTTTTTATGCAAATGTCTTTGCCATCATATGTATATAATAATTGAATCTCCTTCCCACAACACAAGGACTTCACTCTGACAAATCTCCAGGTATTCTCCTGCATATTATTATTTTTTTTTTATTTCACTAGCACTTTCACTGTTATCCAGTAAAAAGTTGTTTACTTTTAAAATACTTTCTAATTTTACTGAAGCATAATTAACAAATAACAATGTATACATATAGGTGTATAATGTGTTTTATAAAGATAAAGAACACAATGATATGCATACACTGTTAAGTGATCTTCACAATCAAGTTAACACACCTATCACCTCATGTAGTTAATTTGTTTGTGTGTGTGTGTGTGTTGAGAACATTTAAGATCTACTTTCTTAGCAATTGTAACCCACAGTACAGTATTATTATCTATGGTCACTATCTGTACATTAGAGCCCAAACACATGTCCATCTTAAAACTGAATATTTACACAATTTCACCAATATCTCCCCATTTCTCATATTATCTCAGCACCTGGCAATCACCATTCTACTCTCTGGTTCTCTGAGCTTGATTTTGCAATATTTCATAATTAAGTGAGATTGTGCAATATTTTTCTGTGTCTAGTATAATGTCCTCCAGGTTCATACATGTTGTCACAAGTAGGGGGAATTTCCTTTTTTAAAGCTGAATAATATTCCATTCTGAATATATCTTAAAATTATTATACCACTTGCCATTCTATGCACCTCTGCATCATTGTTTTTCTCTTTGAAAACAAACAAATGATAATAAATCTTCTTAAAGGTTCTATATTACCTCTATTTTTCTCTTACTATTTCATCTGCAGTCAATTCAAATGAGGCTGATATTTTTAACACCATACTGATACTGGTCGATTAGATCATCAGTGACATCATTGCTGTTATAACCACAGTCCAATATTATTTCTCATCATTCTTGACCCATCAGTCATCTCTGAACAGAGCTGAAGGTAGATTTTGAGATGTCTCTGACAGATGACAGAAAATAACTTTTTTATCATATAATTATTAAAATACCCTTTCAAATTTCAATGTATAATCTCTATTTTGATAAAAATTGATGCTGTGATTCAGCAAGGATCAAAAATCAGTATGACTTAAAATACTTTCAAAACCAGTGTTAACAGAGTTATGTATTGTGAGTATACATAAATATTATTTGGTGGACTGGTTCTTTATTTTTTTGGCAGGTAAAAATGGTATTAAAACATATTTTAGTTATTGAAAAATATTCATAGATGTCACTTGGATATCCTCACCATTTAGTCAACAAAACAACAAAAACTCAAAACTAAGCCAGAACAAAAAGATTACCTTCTTCATACTCTTATGTATATTTAAAGTTAATGTTTTTGAAACTTTGAAAACCACAAGTTTAACATCACTTGCTATCTGACTGGCAGGTATTTTCACTTGAGCAAAAATATTTGAATACTTCTATTTAAATTAAATTTAGCATATTTCCTGAGATTATAGTGAATATATTAGTGCACTAAAAGTCTTCATAGAATAAAAATATCACATAGAATTAAAACCATCACTACAGTTTACCTATGCAGTTAGTAATCTGCATAGACTCTGGATGATAGCATATTTTGATTTTCTTACTTGTGTAAACTCAAATATCTTTTTTTCTTTAAAGAAAATTCTATCATTAATTAATATTGGCATTCCTGAATCTTTGTTGTTATAAATTAAATAGTAATACATATTTTTGTTGATTTAGTAACATACTTAACAAATATAAATTCAACATTTCATGTGCACTATCATATCTACTATACCTTAACACTAAAAATAAGAAAAATTAATAAAACTAAAGAAAAATACGTTCCTGAAATTCAAAATATGGCACACAGTGATAAAGAAGTTTCCTGCAGTGCAGGAGACACAGAAGACACAGGTGCAATACTTAGATTGGGAAAATTCTCTGGAGGAGGAAATGGAAACCCACTCCAGTATTCTTGCCTGGAAAATTCCATGGACAGAGGAGCCTGGCAGGTTACAGTGCATGGGTTCGCAAAGATTCAGACACGGCTAAATGACGGAGCATACATGCACAAGTTCAGGCCAATTCTGTATTAATGTTCATATTAGCCTGTTTAGTAATCCTTTTCCAGGAAATCTTATTTAAGTTGTTCACTCCTTTATGAAAAATTCCATAATTATAGGCATTAAAAACCACATTAACAGCTTAAAAGTTATGAAAATCTTTAATATGCTTTGTCGTTACAAAGAATTATATTCTCACTTCATGCAATTGACTTAGTTATGTCTCCTTAAAACCTAAATAGAATACTGTTTGTTTGTTTGTTTTTCAATTTTGATGATATTGATACATGTGGCAAGGTACATGTATTAGCATAGGTCAGCAAAAAATTGTTGAACTTACTAAAGAAAATACAATGAAATTCTGAAAATCAATATAAAAATAATCCGCTTCTGTGAAATACTATTCAGATTCCACAGCCACAGTATCGCAGTATATGGGGATATTGAAGATAAACTTTTGAGCTTTGACTTATTTAATTTCACAAATCTTGATTTTTTAGCATTTGACATTATGCCACTCTAGCTGTTGTAGTCAGTTGGTACATGTTTTGTTTAGTTTTTCTTTCCAAGATTACTTATAACTGAAACTAATTTCTTATTTAATAGTAGATCTCATGGAACTATTCTTTTAAAAATATGTACATGTGTTCCNACAAGAAAAAGATGCATAATAATATAGAAGGAAGAAATAAAAGTGTTCACAGATGACATGATTATGTATATAGAACATATAAAATAGTCAACAATAATAAAGCTGGAACTAATATGCAATCATAGAAAGATTGAAGATGCAAGTTTAGTAAACAATATATACAAAAGCCAATTGCTTGCCTATACACCAGCAATAAATAAATGCAGACTGAAATTTTACAAATAGCACTTATAGTAGTATCCAAAAGTGAAATAATTACTACCCAAAAGTGAAACAGAATATGTACAGGATATATAAGTAAAACCAGAAAATTCTGATGAATGAAGAAGAACTAAATAGATGGAGATATATTCCATGTTAGATGGCATTTCTTTCTATGTTGATTAAATGCAATCTCCACCAAAATACAAGCATGGTTATTTTTTTTCTATGTGTTGGTATACAAAAATTAATTCTAAAGTTTATATGGAGAGGCAAAAGATCCAGAATGGGCAACAAAATGTTGAAGAACCATGTTGGTGGTGTTCCTTACTCAATTTCAAGACTCAATATAAAGCTGCATAAATAAAGTGTTGTATTGGTAAAAGAAAATATAAATAGTGTAACAGAATACAAAGTGCAGAAATAGATACACATAAATATAGTCAGGGTTCCCCAGGTGGCGCTAGTGCTAAAAACCTGCCTGCTAATGCAGGAGACATAAGTGATACCAGTTTGATCCCTGGGTTTGGAAGATCTCCTGGAAGATGGCATGGCAACCCACTCCAGTATTTTTGCCTGGAGAACTCCATGGACAGAGGAGCTTAGGGGGCTGCAGTCCATTGGGTCACAAAGAGTCAGACATTACTGAGAAACTAAGCACAGCACAGCGCAAGTTAACAACAGTTCTCTGTATCAATGAGTTACTTCAATGGCATTATTTACCTATTGTTGTGACAAAACATTTAGGTATCTTGGAATGATTACCATCATTTCATGTCTTTTAACCAACAGAGTAAGCAGGGCAGATTAGGACATGACTGAAGTGACTTAGCACTAGCACACATGTAGTCAACTGATATTTGACAAAGGATCAAGCTGAAATAACAGAAAAAAAGACAATACTTCAAATAATGCTGTGACAAGCAAACATTTAAAGGCAAAAATAAATAAATAAATCTAGGCCTAGTCCTACACCTTTCACAAAATTAACTCAAAATGAAAAATAGACCTTAATACAAAGGCAAAACTGTAGAACTCCTAGAAGCTAACATAAAAGAAAAATAGTTGACCTTGGATAAGGTGATTATTTTTACATAAAACACTAAAGGTGTGATTTATGAGAGAAATTATTGATAGATTGGACTTCATTAAAAGTAAAACCTTCTGCTCTGCGAAACACATTATTGATGAGAATGAAAGAGCCATTGCGGAAGGGGAGAAAATATTTGCAAAATACACATTTGTTATCCAAAATTGTTAAAGAACTCTTAAAATCTAACAGTAAGAAAACAAACAAACAAAATGCAATTAAAAATATATCAAAGATCTTAACAGATACCTCACCAAATAACATGTACAAACAGTAAATAAGCATACAATGATCCCCCAAAGCATATGTCATTAGGGAAATGCAAATCAAGACGACAAAGATATACCACTATATATTTGCTTGTTTTGTACTCAGCCATAGCTGACTCTTTGTGACTCTATGGATTGTAGTCCTCCAGATTCCTGTTCATGAAATGTTCCATTATTGTAGTGGGTTGCCATTTTTTACTCCAGGGGATCTTCCTGATGCAGGGATCAAGCCCATGTCTCCTGCATCTCCTTCATTGGCAAGCAGATTCTTTACTACTGAGCCACCCAGAGCCAAAATCCGAAACATGAAAACACCAGATGTTGGTGAGAATGTGGAACAACAAAAACTGTCATTCAGTGATGGTAGGAATACAGAATGGTAGAGCTACTTCAGAAAATATGTAGACAGTTTCTTACAAAGTTAAATATACTCTTACTACATAATCCAGCACTTATGGTCACTAGTATTTATGTAAGGATTGAAAACACAAAAAGCTGCACTGTAGTATATTTAAAATGGATAACTGACAAGGACCTACTGTACAGTACAGGAACTCTGCTCAACGCTATGTGGCAGCCTGGATGGAAGGGGAGTTTGGGGGAGAATTGATACATGTATGTGTGTGGCTGAGTCCCTTCACTGTTCACATGAAACTATCACAATATTGTTAATGAGTTATCCCCCAACAGAAAATAAAAAGTTTCAGGTTAAAAAAAAAAATAAAGAAGCTTCATATAGATTCTTATGGTAGTTTTATTCATAATAACATACTGCCTGTGCCACTCAGATCATGATTTCCATCATGTGATTTAGTGGAACTGTGGTCTTGACTATAAGTTTTCTGAATCTGCTTGCATTTTTTTAAACCAACAAAAGACAGACAAAGCAAAAGTCATAGGTAGTTATATGACTTTCCATTATAGTCTACCAATTTTTGACCATAAAGCACATTTTTTCATGAGTAAAATTCATGCTAAAAAATTGGTCAAACTTTATTGTTTGTTTGCAAATCTTCAGGAAATGATTTGCATTTTCGAAACTGAACTTCATCAGTCTGAAAATCAGTAAGACTCACTCAGAACAAACAAAAAACAATCCTTGAAGCAATGAGAAACAATTTTGTTTGCTTGAGTACTTGTGACTAGTGCTTTTTCAGTATTTCTTATATGGAAGGTAGTTTGTCCTTTCACATCATGTTAATTTTGAAACGTGATGAACTACTTTCTTTTTGACTGCTTTTTTACCTCCTTTCTTAAGGCATCTGTTCTTGCCAACCCAGATCTTACATATGAAGGTGGTTATTTATAGAACAACTTCATGGTAAATAGATAAGGAAATAGCGGAAACAGTGGCAGACTTTACTTTTTTGGGCTCCAAAATCACTGTAGATGATGATTGCAGCCATGAAATTAGAAGACACTTACTCCTTGGAAGGGAAGTTATGACCAACCTAGATAGCATATTCAAAAGCAAAGACATTACTTTGCCAACAAAGGTCCATCTAGTCAAGGCTATGGCTTTTCCAGTGGTCATGTATGGATGTGAGAGTTGGACTGTGAAGGAAGCTGAGTGTCGAAGAATTGATGCTTTTGAACTGTGGTGTTGGAGAAGACTCTTGAAGAGTCCCTTGGACTGCAAGGAGATCCAACAAGTCCATTCTATAGGAGATCAGTCCTGGGTATTCTTTGGAAGGACTGATGCAGAAGCTGAAACTCAGGGATTGGGGGCAGGAGGAGAAGGGGAAGACAGAGGATGAGATGGCTGGATGGCATCACCGACTCGATGGACATGAGTTTGAGAGAACTCCGGGAGTTGGCTGCCTGGAGTGCTGCAATTCATGGGGTTGCAAAAAGTTGGACACGACTGAGCGACTGAACTGACTGACTGACTCATATAATAGTAAGTTCACTATGCTACTCTGAATAAAATATCAGAAAATGAATATTATTTTTTATGTTCTGATGTAATTCAAATAACACTAATATTATCTTTCACAAGATAAGTTCAAAGTAACTATGCTGAAAACTATGTACTATATTATTTTGTTATGGTTATATCTTCGATGCTAGATGTGAAGTCCTCTAAGGGTTTAAATATTTTAACTTTTCTACCTATTCATAATTGAGTTTAATTAGCTTTTATTCCTCCTATATCTGATTTTTTTCCCTTTGTCTCATTTTCAGGTATTCAAATAGTAGTTTGCTTTTCTGTATTATTCTAATTGACTGCTCACTTGTATTATATATTATACATCTCTGGTTGTGCATATTCATCACCTTTTCCTGGTCTTTAATTATACATTGAATTATACATTGGTCTTTTTTTCTCCTGGACACAATAATTAGCTACAACATTTTTGGCAGAAAATAAACTATGCGTCCGCATTTTCTGGATTCTAAAGGAAATATACTATATCTCCTAAGAATTTCATAAAATTAGTGACATTCAAATTGAGTGATTCACTGACACAAAGTTTTAATCAAGGACCTGAATTATTTCCCTCCTGCCATTATTATTGTCCCCTTTATTCCCTACCTAGTAGTAAAATGACAAAAGCAGTTCCACCCAGCACAAACTGAATCAATGGCATTCTGACAAAGAAAAATATTTCCTATTTTCCTATGATTCTTTTTAACATTTATTGGCTAGAATTGCCACATACCTAGTCTGCAACAAACAAGTTGGGAAAGCAGTGGTAATAAATTCATATTCATCCCATCCTTGAAATTGGTAGTAAAATAACTTTTTCTAAAGCACAGACTTGTTGAGGAAGAAAGAGACAGTGGAAGCATCTGTAATAGTAAAAAACCTAATGTGATACTAAAGAACAGAGGTTCTGTATGTAACTGATAATATTTAAAGTGTGTTATTTTGACTTTTCTTCCTATTCTCTTTATCAAGTGTTCTGTTTAATGAGTCCAGGCACTGTAGCCCACCAGGCTCCTCTCTCCATGGAATTCTCCAGACAAGAAAACTGGAATGGGTAGACATTCCCTTCTCCAGGGAATCTTCCCAACACAGAGATTCAATTCACGTCTCCTGCATTTCAGGCAGATTCTTTACCATCTGGGTAACCAGGGAAGTTCCGGTAAATGACCAGTAGTATAATTTGTTATTATTAAATAAAACTGTGGCTGATTATTTTCTAGTAAACAAAGTTGTGTTTTAAAAAGGTGGACTTCAACACAATGTTATAATTATTTTCTGAATGATCTGTAATAATGATGACTATGATTTATATGAAAATATATTTTGTTAAAATATAGATAGATTGCATATATGTATAGAGATGAGTATAATAAAATTGTGGCCAAACTAACGGAGCTGCAGCTTCAGCTGATGAATATCAGGGTTGATTTACTTTAGAATTGAGTGTTTTGATCTCCTTGCAGTCTAAGGGATTCTCAAGTGTCTTCTCCATCACCATAGTTCAAAAGCATCAGTTCTTTGGTTCTCAGCCTTATTTATCATCCAACTCTCACATCCATATATGACTATTGGAAAAACCATAGCTTTGACTATATGGACATTTTTCAACAAAGTAATATCTTTGCTTTTTAGTATTCTGTCTTGGTTTGTCACAGCTTTTCTTCCAAGGGCAAGCTTTTTTTTTTTTTTTCTTTTTTAATTTCATGGTTACCTTAAAAAACTGGAAATAGAACTACTTTGTGACCCGGCAATCCCACTGCTGGGCATACACACCGAGGAAATCAGAATTAAAAGAGACACGTGTACCCCAATGTTCATCACAGCACTGTTTATAATAGCCAGGACACAGAAGCAACCTAAATGTCCATCAGCAGATGAATGAATAAGAAAGCTGTGGTACATATACACAGTGGAGTATTATTTAGCCATTAAAAAGAATAAATTTGAATCCATTCTAATGAGGCGGATGAAACTGGAGCCGATTATACAGAGTGAAGTAAGCCAGAAAGAAAAATACCAATACAGTATACTAACGTACATATATATATATGAAATTTAGAAAGATTGTAACAATAACCCTGTATGCAAGACAGCAAAAGAGACACGGATGTATAGAACAGTTTTTTGGACTCTGTGGGAGAGGGAGAGGGTGAATTGGGAGAATGGCATTGAAACATGTATAATATCATATAAAAAACAAATCACCAGTCCAGGTTTGATGCATGATACAGGATGCTTGGGGCTGATGCACTGGGATGACCCAGAGGGATGATATGGGGAGGGAGGTGGGAAGGGGGTTCAAGACTGGGAACACGTATACACCTGTGGTGGATTCATGTTGATGGATGGCAAAACCAATGCAATTTTGTAAAGTAAAATAAATAAAAATAATAATAAAATCCATGGCTACAGTCCATGTCCATAGTGATATTGGAGCCTGAGAAAATAAAATCTGTCACTGCTTCCAATTTTCCCCTTCATCACTATTTTTCATGACGTGATGGGACCAGAAACCATGATCTTAGTTTTTTGGTTTTGTTTTGTTTTTGTTTTTTAATACTGAGTTTCAAGTCAGCTTTTCACTCTCTTCTTTCACGCTCATCAAGAGTCTCTAGTTTCTCTTCATTTTTTTGCCATTACATAGCTATTATCTGCCTGTGTGAGATTATTGACATTTTCTTCCTGGCAATCTTAATTCCAGCTTCTGATTCATCCAGCCTGGCATTTCACATGATATATTATGCATAAAAGTTAAATAAGCTGGGTGACAATATACAGCCTTGATGTGAAAGTGAAGATCATTCAGTGTGTCCAACTCGATGTATAGTCCATGAAATTCTCCAGGTCAGAATATTGGAGTGGGCAGCCTTTCCCTTCTCCAGAGGATTTTACCAACCCAGGGATCAAGCCCAGGTCTTCCGCATTATAGGCAGATTCTTTACCAGCTGAGCCACAAGGAAAGCCCAAGATAATACTGAAGAGGGTAGCCTATCCCTTCTCCAGCAGGAATTGAACTGGGGTCTCCTGCATTGCAGGCAGATTCTTGACCAACTGAGCTATGAGGGAAGTCCACAGCCTTGGTATACTATTTCCCAATAGTGGACCATTCCATTGTTCCATGCCCATTTCTAACCCACATACAGGTTTAACCCACATATAGGTTTCTCACGAAATAGGCAAGGTGGTCTGATATACCCGTCTCTTTGAGAATTTTCCAACGTTTTTTGTGATCCACATAGTCAAAGGTTTTAGTTTAGTCAATGAAGCATAAATAGATGCTTTTCTAGAATTCTCTTGATTTTTCTATGATCTAATGGATGTTGGCAATTTGATATCTGGTTCCTCTGCCTTTTCTAAATACAGATGTTATATCTGGAAGTTCTTGGTTCAAGTACTGTTGAAGGCTACCTTGAAGAATTTTGAGCCAAACTTTGCCTGCATGTAAAATTTAAAAAGACTCTGATGTTAGGAAAGATTAAAAGCAAAAGGAGACAGAGATGGAAGAGAATGAGATAGTTGGATGGAACACTCAATGAGCATGAATTTGAGCAAACTCTGGGAGATAATGGAGGACAGAGGAGCCTGGAGTATTGCAATCCATTGGGTCTGAAAGAGTCAGATACACCTTAGCGACTAAACAACAAAATAATAAAAATGTATGGCAAAACCAATACAGTATTGTAAAGTAATTAGCCTCCAATTAAAATAAATAAATTAAAAAAAAAAAAGTCTCTACACCTGAAGTCCAAAAGTAGGAAGAAAAGGAACACAAACAAATTAATATGTGGAAAAGGATATCTATTATTGTCTAAGTCTTATGAAATAAGGTATCAATTTATCAGCAATAAAATTCATTTCACTACACTGAAACAAAAAAAGTGCATACATCTATATTTATACAATTGTTTATATTTATCTTTACAATGCTCTGTAGGTTTCTGCCATACAAAAATACAGATAAGTCATAACTATACATATACCCGCCTTGTGTTAATATAGCAACTTCACACAACCTATTCATTTACACATGATAATGTATATATGTTTCTGTTGCTTTCACCATTTGTCTCACTCTCTCCTTCCCTCACTGTGTCCACAAGTCCATTCAATACATGAGCATCTCCATTCCTTCCCTACAGATAGATTTATCAGTACATTTTTCTAGATTCCATATATATGCATTACCTAAAATATTTGTTTAGTCTTTCTGATTTCACTCTGTGTAACAGGTTTTGGGTTCATCCATGACACTAGAACTGAGTCAGATTTGTTCTTTTTTATGGCTGAGTAATATCCC